>BMAW01082342.1:292999-353914 GCA_019974015.1 Nephila pilipes
TGGTACTTCGAATCCATAATATCGTAGTTGGTCATAATCAAAAAGTTTCAGAATTTAAAGCGTTATTCAAAATTCTTATTATCACAGGACCTCCTATGATTAAAACTAATGCCTCCTTCATCACTGCTCTGAATACGGTAGTAAAAGGCGTGTATATTTTGTAAATGTATTTACACTGCGTTAGAATGCAAAACTCTATAAATGAACAAAAGCGTTACAAATTAAAGAAGAGGTTTTTTTTTTATCGTTGCATGAATTATAAACATTTAATGTCTAAATGTGAGTTAAGATTACCATGACATTTTTAAAGTTCTTATAACTCCTTGTTTTGCCCCAAAAACAAACAAAAATTCTCTACTACCGATACTGATGATAATCAAGTAATAGTAATTCTTTTTGAACTCATAAGATGAACCCGGCAGTTTGCTGACGCTGCTTAAACAGCGAAATGCAAACTCAAGGTGGTGGTTCCGCACAAGGTCATAGCTAGAATACTATTTGATTCTGGTTCACAAAAAATCTTTTATACCGCAGTGATTTTGAAGCAATCTCTAAATTTAAAAGTTGGAAAGAAGCTTCCTAATTTATTTTCTAGCGCGCAGAACCCATTGAAAAGGTTTGCGACGTAGTCTCTCTAAATTAAGAGCTTATTTCCCTCTCATCAATCTATCAACATCAAGCTCTGGCATCCTGACGAAATAACTAGCGCTAACATATATTCGAACATAAATCCTGCACATCCACAAACATTCTACCAATGGCTGTTTAATTTCTGATTCATACGAAAAATCAAATCGCATATTCAAATTCTTCTCGAGCTGATTATTTGTATAATCTATGTCAGGAGAAGCCAAGAAAAACATAACAAAAAATCTTTTCATTCAACCTACTGTGTTTGGGATACGTTAATAGGTCAATTATTTGCTTGAAAAATAAGAACAGACATCTGTTTTCCATGTTTCATAGTGTAAATAGAAAATGATTTAAAATCGTTGTGAGACTTAGGAATTCCTTTTATAAGACGAATGAGTCAAGCTAGACAAAACCACTTCAGGATAGTTTACACATTTCAGGAAAGGAATTGATATAAAGAATAAATTATGAATGTCCCTTACGCATAAATCTCGGGAATTTAAAAGAAATATAAACGCTATAACCTTAAGTTGCTAAAGGAGATTTGCAACCTTGAAAAAAGATTAAAAACGAGATGTTTGTTTGATAGATATAATGCGGTTATGAAGAACAAATTCAGGAGGAATTATAGATGTTTCGGATGGATGTTTTTTATTGGGTATGTATGCCGCATAAGAATAGCGAGAAAATTCTTCTAGCACAAAACTAGAATTGTTTTTGATGCTAGATAAATAGGTACAAACGTTAGTTTAAATGAATGTCTTGTTTCAGGAGAAGAAATTTAAATCTAATCTAATTGATTTATATGCTGAAATTTAGAGAGACTAAGATCATTTGTGGGGATATAGCCAGGGCATTTTGCAAATCAAGTTACTGAAGCGGACCAGTAATTTATTTCTATATTACAAAGACTGTGATAAAGAATCTAGCCAGTAACCATGTATCATTTTAACAGACATTGTTTTTTTGGTGTTACTTCTCCCTTGTTTTGCCGCTACTATTAAAACACATATAAAAATTATAAAAGAAAGTCATCCTGCATATAATGTTAAAATGAATCATTATATGTTGATGACTTATTTTTCACGTAGATTCCACGGTTCAAGAAGCTTTCACATTATCTTCGGATGCTGTTTCAATTTTGAAAGATGCAAATATATGAATGAAATTCGACACTAATTCTAAAGAACTAAAAAAACTATGACTAACTCTCATTCGATGTTGAAGTTCGAACTCTCTGATTCTCATTTAAAAGTTTTTGGATTGGTTTGGAATAATTTAGATGATACATAGGACTGATTTGCGTTCTTTGTTGTCAAATTTTAATGACAGAGAATGCGACAAAGGAAGACAATGCTTCTATTGCTACTCAAATTATTTGATCCTTCTGGATTTATAACTCCATTCTTAATTCGAATAAAATGCCTTCTCAAGAATTATGGCAGCTGGTAGTTGGATGAAGTATTTACTGGTCAAATTAAGGAAAATTTTCAAAAATTGGTTAAAGGAAATTAAAGATTTTCAAAATTTAAAAGATTCCTCGACACTACTTTCCTGACAAAAATTAATATAGATATACAGATATACAATTACACGATGTTTCAGATGCTTCCAAAATCCTTTGGAGCTGTGGCTTACTTTCGGTTCGAAAACTTCTAAAATTATCAGCGTTTGTTTTCTCAAAATCAAGGGTGGCACCAATTAGAAAATTAACCCTTCTTAGCTTGAATTGATGGGTGCTCTTATAATCGCATCAAATGTAAGTGAAACATACTTAAAGGATATTTTCAAGAACATTAAAGAGTTGTTTGTGGAGTGACTCAACAATAGTTCTCCACTGGATTAAGGTTCAGCACTAAATACAAAACAATTTATTTGCTAATGAATAATAATAGAAATCAGGAAACTGGTCCACTGCTTGGAGAGCATTGCGAGTGGAAAACATAATCCTAGCAGACTTATTAACTAGAGGTTTGCCAGTAAGATTTAATCGATCTCAAGAAAAATGGTGGCATGTTGAATGGTTAAAGACCCAAGAAGACCTATGGCATTAAGAAAAAGATATCAGACATAAATCATAAAGATTCCTAAGTTACCTCCGAATATAAATCTGCATTATTGTTAGTTCTGCTATTATAAGAAAAATCCTGGACCAAAACAAATTTAGCTGCTTGTTCAAAATGTTGCAGTGACCGCTTGGTATTACGCTTTATTAATGACAAAGAAAAACTACGAAAAAGGTCCACTCTTACTTCTGACAGAACTCAATAACGCAGAATTGTTTTTGGGTGAAAATTTTCAAAATGATTCTTACTCAAATGAAATAACCTGTTTGGAAAAAAATAAAGCCTTTGGATAGAACTACAGATTATTATGTTTAAATCCATTCCTTGGACATCAACTGTGTTGCGAGGTCTACGAGGAAGACTAGAAGAAAATCAACCCATATCTACTTTTAAAAACACCTATTATCCTCCCATCAAGGCTAACTAACTGAATTGCTAATATGGGAATCTCTGTCAAAAGAGTTTTCCTCTGGTGTGTCTCACATTGGTAAGTTCGAGAAAAGTATTAGGTTTTAAGAAGGCTAGACAAACCATAAAATCTGTTCTCTGGAAAGTGTACTATATGTAAAAAGGTTCAATTCTTCGGAACCAGAAGTGATTGCTCCTCTTCAGATATCGAGTTGGAACAGTCAGCATCCATTACTATCATTGGAATTGATTTTGCCGGACCTCTATATGTGAAAGACATTTAACTAAGCAGTATATTCTCTTAATAACGTGCTGTGACAAGAAGTGTTCATCTGATTAGTTGGAGATATGACTACGATACCTTTCTGCTTTGCCTTTCAAACGCTTTATTTCTCCTGAGGTTTATGCTCTGTGGTGATCTCTGATAATGCCCGCACTTTTTTAAACGTTGCAGAAATGGAATCCAGAATTCAATTGGAGTGCTGTAATCATCCTGATGTAAAAAACTTTACTCAGCCAACGGAATCAAGTGGCAATCTGTTGAAGAACCGCCTGGTGGGGTGTATTCTACGAACGAATAGTACGTACAGTAAGTCTGCCTTCGAAAAACCCTTGGAAATCATGCTCCTGTGGAACAGGTTGCTTATAGTTCTGTAATGAAATCGAAAGGTATGATTAATTCTCGACAATCACCTTGTAGGTATACGAAACAGATGAACCAACTGCCTTAACTCCATCATTTTCTATAGGTGAAGAATTTTATCATTGCCCTCTGTGAACCACCTTGTTCAGAATCTTTCTAGCTAGGGAAATGTTTAGCTAAAGCTTTTAACTATCGCATAAATTAATGAGATCTTTTTGGACTAGGTGGAAAAACAGAATATTTGCTGAATTTGAGATCAACCTATTCAACTTTTAATTAGAATTTCATCCCCGTTTAAAGTTAACATGATTATCTTGATTAAAGATGATCATTACCTCCAGAAATTTTTGGATTAGGTAAAATTCTTGAATTATTTCAGGAAGAGATAGCAAGGTAGGAGACTTGCAAAAGTAAAAATGAGTCTCTAATCATCAAGCTCTGGTACAGCTTTTTTGTATAATTTGAAATACAGGACTGAAAGTGAAAGTTAAAAAAAATGTATATCTATGAATTATGTTATTTACTTATTTTTCTAGAATTTTATTATTTAACTATTATTGAATATTGTATAATGAATAATCTTATGTTTTTTGAAAGTATTTGTATGTACTCATTTTTCTTATATAATTTTTTTTTTGCGGTAACTTTATAAGTTATAATTCATTATTACAACAATAATTTTACAGTTGGACTTTCATTGAACCCCTTTGGTTCATCCGGGGCCAGGATTTGAGAATCTGTGGTCTACATGGATGGTATCACGTGGTCTGCGTGGGTGGAGCTAGACTTGCCCTCGTATGTCAAAACCCACGTGGTATACCGATATATAAAGAAGTTAAATTAATTTTTTGTTTTTCAGACAGACCAGAAGGGCTAGATGGACGCTAAGCTTTTAGAGTCCTTTTGGTGTTTTTAGAGCGTGATCGGCTGCTCTGAGTCTGCAGCAGATATATTCTTGAATTTAATTTGTCTTGTATAATTCAATTATTTAATGAAAATAAGCTGCAAATTGTAATTATTTATTTAAGTTTTTGAAAATAAACAATGAAAAGAAACCATCAAAGTGGTTTTTTATTTATGGCACCATGAAACTATAGTAAATGAAGAATAGATAATCTAAGAGTTATTTATTTTAAGTTCAAATGTTTATTTTATTTCAACGTCAGGTGGCTAAGATCTTTGGGATTGAACAGAGACTCACAAGTTTTGGGATAAGTAATATATACTTATATATATATATATATATATATATATATATATATAAGGAATATGGGGGAGGGAGGGGGGAGGAGAAGAGGAAATTAATTTTGCTGAAGTCGAAACACTTGCTAGGGGACTCCAATCCTGTGGAGAAGGTACCGGCGCGAAGTAACGAGGAAAAGGAGCTGGGAACCGAGCTCGGATGGATAAGAGAAATCCAGGGGAAGCTGTGGGAAAACCGTGTTGGTCGGATGAGAAGTCAAGGAAACGCTGTCGAAAAGGCGTGGTGGGAACATGCGGCTTGGGAAGCCACAAGGAGCAGTCTTGGACATACGAATAGAGGCGGCTTGGGAAGCCACAAGGAATTGGAGAGGAGATATAGTCGGGATCCATCGAGAGCTGGTGAATTCTAGCTAGGAGAGATATTGTGAATGCAAGGGCACTAGAACCATATTGTAGTATCTTCATATTGTAAGATGATCTATAATTGTAATAGTCATTTGTCCAATTTTCTCTTGTTAAATTGTAGTTTGGGAATAATCAACGCATCCGTCATTAATTCATACCCCTAGGAGACCCACCGCTTGATTCATCAATCAATCACAATCCCCATATATATATATATATATATATATATATATATATATATATATATCTTTTGTCCCTATTTCACCAATTTGTCTTTTTCTTTTAAGAATTATAATGAATAATTTCCCAAAATAGAGAATTTTATTGCCGCTTAGTTTTGTAATCTTTTGATGACGACTTAAAAATTGTATTCTATGTAACATACGGGCAAATTTAAAATTTACAAATCCTTAGATTTCGCTCAGGAGTGATACCTAAAATTATTTCACCAAGTGACTCAAAAGCTAGCGATGACACTGACTTTGGTTATAACTCTTCAAATATGTTTAACGTAATCTGTTTCTTTCACTTACTGTTAATTTTCTTTTAACAAATTAGAAATAATAGTCTCGTGTTAAAGATCAAAAATATCGCAGGAGACTTACAAATTTTGCAGTTTTATCACTTGAGAGCTCTATCACCGAAAATTTGGATTTATTTAAGCTTTCAAAAAATTTACAATAATGAAATCAAGAAGGTGCAATTTATCACTTTAAATTTTCATTAATTTACGAGCGCTTCTTTTAAATGTGTATGAGTATATTTATTTTTATAATTAACAATACATTTGCAATTCATCTAAGACTTTTTCAATTTTCTGTTTGAAAAGCACCATTTATATTGTTAGTTCAATAATAAAAAAATTTGGTAGCGTACTCGTATATTACGTTATATTTGTGCTTCACTCCTAGAACATAATGGAACTCAAAACAATAATTTGAAGTAGATTAGATTAGTAAAGTAAAAGACAGTGTTGTGTTCGAAGAGTCCAACAGAATATAAGAATATCTTTATTTTATCTTCCCTATAAAAGAATAGAGAAGATAAAATAAAAATATTTTTAATTTCATATGCAATGAAAAATGTTTAACACGAAGACACTGAACATGAAAAATCAGTTAACTCGAAATAAGACAGCCGATCCGACAAAATACTATGTAATTTCATACCTTTTCCTTTCAGATTTTTTTGGCTCGTTTGTCTTCATTACACCGAATATTATAAGCAATAGTTGCTACTGTCGCTACTATTGTTTGTCTTTTGGCTGGGTATAGAAGGGAACTGTCATTGTCAAAACATTTCATTCTACTGGTCAGTTAGTTTTAAAATTTGGCGAAATTCTATGTCGAAATCAGTGGAATTTGTGTTGAAATCAATGAATTTGCTTGGTTGATTTCATTAACATCACACTAGAAGCAACACGAAGGCTATTGGTGACGGATTTCGTAATTTTTAACCTCGGTCATGTGACGAGGACGACACCTAAGCTGTCAAAATCGGTGAACTAGAAATGCGGAATGTCATGATTAGTATGCGAAGTTATTCAAATGCTCATTCGAATGGTGAAATGAATAAAAGGGTGGACGATATCGAACAATTTTTCGAAGCATCGTTTAACACGAAAAAATATTTCGGTCCCCTTAATTTCCTATTAAACGTATTTCACTATATTTCCTTTCATTTTTAAATTATGTTCTAAGTGTACTATAAAAATGTTCATGTTAGGGTATAAAATTATCTTTTAAGAAAATTAATGATTAAATTATTATTCAAAATAGATAAATATTTGAAACTTTTATATATGATTATGGTTAAATATATAACTGTGTAATATATCCATTATTGCATAATCAAATTATGCACTTGCATATATTCATACAGCTGTTTATCATCATAAATTATTTCAGATGTATACCTTTAATGTTGAAAGCTATTTATTCGCTCAAAAAAGATCGTTTTCATTCATAATTTTTAAGTTACTTTAGGAGCAGTATTTTCGAAAACTCGCCTTATGCGTAATGAAGGGCATTTAGCACTGCTGGGCCTTTATTTTCTTTAGAGTACAGATGACTTTGAACAGAACTTTCTTTCCGAGTACTTAGTGCAATTAATTGGTTTTAAAAATGTTAAAATAAACAAAATATTAAAAAGAAATTACTTGGGAAATTAAAAAAATTTCATTGCTGAGCTTTGATTAAAGAGTAAAAGATTTAAAAATTACTTTCAGGATAAACTATTTGATCAGAAGTTAAAATGTTACTTGAAGTAGGTGGGGGTGAGGGTGGGGAGAATCGTCAGTTTTCATTGGTCAATGGGCGTTCCTAATCTTAGTTATTAGGATTTAGACAAAATTTTGAATGAAATTTTGAGAATTTAACTTTTTTAATCGCTGTTCTTAAGTATGCAAAATTTAATCAGATATTTAAAGGGAGGTTTCTACCATACCTTGTATAAAGATGTGCTCAAGTTTTTCTAATTTATTTTCTGTTCTTTATCTTTTTACAGGTTGCAAAGAGATTAGGAAACTCTCGGAACAGATCTTGTATTTCTTGAATTGTATCAAAAATACTGAAATTTTCTAGATTTACATTATTAGGTTTTTGTTTTTATTTTGGGACGGGCTGGGAGGAGCAGAGGATGGAGTTCCTGTACTGGCTGCGTTTTCTTTTATTATAGTTTCAGGGCTGCAAGCTTGTGCATAGGATTTATTTGGAGTAGCGAAGTTGGAGATGAAGGCATTTTACTTTTTCATATTGTTTTCGTTTTCCCAAAGTTTTTGAAATTTAGGACGCACCTTTCCCTGGAAGCAATGTGTCAACAATTTTTGCAATTTATTGAAACAGGGTTTTCTATTTTATTTTGAATAGGGAAGTCTCTAGTGAGGTGATTCCCATCACATATGGGGCATCTAGTTTGTATTGTGCAGTTTTTTGGAACGATTGAATAAATTACATTTGTATAGCATTGGATTGCTCTTTATTTCTTTTTATTGTTATCTATTTCGGCATTTATCAATAAGCAATTTGTAGTAAGCGATATACGCTAGCTACATCACTGCTGCAGAACCGGTGCGAACTGGTTGAAACCTAACACTAACTTTAAAGATATAGGATGAAAAACAAGAAATAACTGTAACTGTGGATATCGAAACTGAGGTTTGCTTCATTTCTTGTATGGTTTCATCAGTAATTTGAAATGATTTGATGTGAATGCAGCTTTGAATCAAAGTTTGAGACCTTAAAAAAATCATAAAGTGATATCTGTAATATTCAAAAAAGTATTTATATCTCCTATATATATTTCGGTCATAAATAAATAGTCTTGTAAATTCAGAGTACCATTTTTTGTGACTTAAAAGAAAGGCAATTCTCTCCTTAGAACCAAATAACAAGATCTCTCTATATAGAAAATATTATCCTTTCTTTCACAATAAACAAAATTATAAGAAATTATTTAAATTGCATAAACTCTGAAAATTTGAAAATATCCATAAAAGTTGAGGAATTCTCAGCTCTTTGACTTTTAAACTGTTGATCGCTGATATAGTAAAATTTTAAGAACTAGAAAATTATTTTATGGTTCTCTGAAAAATAAGATATAGTGTTAAAATAGAATTTGTATCATCATTCGGATAATATTTCTTTTCAGCTTTGAAAGAATTTACATAACATTAGATAAGATTTATAACGATGAATCAAACACGAAAAGCAAATTTTCTAATGCAAATTAGTGTAGTCGCGGTAGCTGAGTGGTCACGACATTTAATTCTTGGCAGGTGATATTTCATTTGGGCCACACGTTTGATTCCTGATTCCATAAGGACCCATCGTGTAGAGGGGCTGATGCTTGTTAAATTTGTCGGAGCTCTAAGTCCTTGCATTCACGTGGCGACTTGCGATCATTCCGCTCTTAACACCATGAAAACTAACCGGTAGTTGTTATAGAAGACCGGCAATCGAAGTGAAGTCAAGTTCTCTCCCAAAAGCTACGTAGAGAATTGATGAAGAAGCCTGTGTACATTCTTGCAAATGAAATATTTTGATATCTATTGAAAAAATTATATTTTAAGAGGGAAAACAGCCTTTGTATGTTACTCTAAGCCAAATGACTTATCAATCAAAAGGTATAATAAATATTATTTGATCACAGACGCTGATGGAAACTACATGTAATTTCAATTTTAATTGAAAAGGTTATGTAAAACATTTCTTGCTGTCGTATCATTAACATTGTCCCACAGATATTATGCGAACATTATGAGCTTTCCGTCACTTCTACTTAAGTGTAAAACCCTATTTTCTAACAAAAATTTGGCCACGGTGGCCTAGTGGTCATGGTCGCGAATTCGCAGTCAGCGTCATTTTCATAGAGTCGTAGGTTCAAGCCCTGGTGCCACTAAAAACCTATTGTGTAGCGAAGCTAATGCACGTTAAATCTTGTTAAGGTCCAAAGTCCTCCCTTGGCGCGTTGTGGAAGTTTGAAGAGAGAGGTACTAGCTCAGGTATCGTCCTCTTCACTTGACTGATGCTCAAAATTACGAGGTCCATCGTCAGTAGACTTCATGTAGCTTATCAGTGCGACGTGAATTGACAATCACACAATCTACAAACAATCATTTTAAAGTTCAGAAAGTTAAATGAATGCTTTTAAAGAACTTTTGTCATTCGTCATAATAGAGAAATGGCTATTATCAGCTCCTTGAAGATCGAATTGATTGAATGACTGATAATCAACGTTGTACTACAAACCATATGAGAGTCCCAAGCGCCTAGTAATCTTTAACCACGATCAAGTGATAAAAAGGTCACTTGAGCTAACACTTCACTCTGCTAACTTCCCCACTACTCCTCTGGAGGGTTTGACTCTTTGATTGATTTAATGTGCATCAGCGTCGCTACACGATGTTCTTCGGAAGGACAGACCTTGAGCCCTCTAATTTTTATATCAAGTACGCTACTCTACTAACGAGGTTACAGCGACCTCTTTGAACTGAATAGACCAGAAATAATGTAAATTTACGGAATATTTCTAAGACTTAGTTTGCATCTCATAAAAATAGAATTTACTGAATTTGATCTCACAAAGACGTGAAACCACTGGTTTTAGGGATAATAGCCCGTGTTTCTATGTATCCCAAATACGTGAAACCACTAGTTTTAGGGATAATAGCCTATGTTTCTATATATCCCAAATACGTGAAACCACAGATTTTAGGGATAATAGCCTATGTTTCTCTATATCCCATAAAACCATAGCATCAACCACTGATCTAAAAAGTTCATTTGAATTTTTAGAATTTGTGTGTGTTGAAGCATTTTATTTTTCTGGCATATTGATAGAATCATGAGGAATCGCTAAAAATATATTTTACCTTTACTTGCCAAGTCACTAAGTAGCTAATGGGTATCGCTTCTTAAAAAAGAGTTTTTGGTGTTTTTCAGTATGATAAGTGAATGCACATTGATGATGCATCTTGCATACAGATGACGCATCAAAGAATAAAATTCGATGTTGAAACTCTTAAAATTAAACTTAGATATTTTAAATGTTTATGTATAAAGTTTTATGATACGTGAGTGGTTCAAAAAGTACTTGTATTTAAAAACATATAGCATTGACATATGGTTAAGGTAAATCGTTGTTACCATTGGATGTTGTCAGCTGTTAATCGAAGCTGAAACAAATTTGACAATGTTTCATACGTTAGTTTTGGTATGGTAGTCATTTGCTGCCAAATCAAAATTTGATTGCTGCCCCGTCGAGGTGTCACCATCAATGATAAACGGATTCCTCGGAAACCAATCAATAATCAATACAATGGGTTGCTTCCGGTGAATCTGCTCCAAAGAAGGCGAGGATTCTCTCATCAACCGGAAAAGTTATGACGAAGAATTTTGGAGAGGCAAAATGATCCATGATCACGAATACGAATAACTGGGATGAAGATAGCTGTCAAGTGAGTCATTATGCTTACTAAATAAAAACAAACCATTTTTGATACTACGAGCGCCATCTTTTGGATTTTCAACGGATTCATTTAACGACCCTCGTACATACTCTAAATGAAATTAATTTTTATCAGTACACAGTTACAAATATTTATGAGATCATGTGTGCCTTCATCTACATTACAAACTATGTGGGAAAAAACCGTAAGAAAGGAATTATTTCAAAATTATCTCGCACGTAATGCAATATCATGTTAAATATTTGAAGATAATCCTAACTTAAAAACAAGGTATCAAGGAGAGGCCTGACAAATACCGTGTTACAACTTAGCTAATTTTTAATCTCCTTTTGATCGTAAAATTATGTGTGAAATTTCTGATGAAGCAGCAAATTTTATCAACTTAAGATATGCATATAAAAAAACAGAGATTTCGAGTTTTCCGCTTTTACATTATTTCATGGAATTGATATTTCAATCACATCAAATTATCCTTTAAGCAAATACAAAAGTCAGTAAGACCTTCTAATACAAAAAGAAAATGAAACAATTGGGGTCATAGAAATAACTTTAAAGTAATTTTTTCTTAATATCCGAAAATACGCAGTCATTCTAAGTTGTACATTATGTAGTTGATCACAGTATTTTTTTTTTTTTTTTTCCGTCTAATGATGTAGTAGCTTTAAAAGAATATTATCATCATTGCCGCTAGCTGTTAGCGGCGCAAGTACAGTCATTCAAAGTTAAAGCTTGTTAAAGCTTATTTATGCTTCACAATTGCCAGAGCTCAGTTGAAAGATTTTGTCATGATTCTGTTAGCAGGAAATCTGTCTGAAGTTCAATTGTACTAACCTTATTTGCGATTTTGCAAATATGAATGTCAGGAAAATTTCGTTTTAAAAGTGCAGTTGAGTTTGTATAGGAGATATTTGTAGTTTAAATGGACTTTGAAAAAAATTCTTTATTATATACCGATAAATTAAATAAATTAACTTTTAATATTTACTACTTTCTTTATTGAAATTTAGAGAAAATATTTTTTTATCATTTTGTGTTTGATGAGTTTAGATACATCTGATAAATTTTATCAAATTATAAGATTTTAATTAGTTAAAATTATCATGCTAATTAATACTAATTATCAAATGTATGACTTGTGAGAATTTTTTTTAAAAAATTAAATGTAATGAAATAGGCTATTTCAGTGGCATTTTGTTATTATATTTTAAATTGGATTTTTTTCTGAATTTTTATTTCTGAATTTTTATTTCTGTTATGTTTCTGTTTAATAAATATAAAAAGCGCATAGTATGGAAATAAAGCACACAAAGGAATAATAGAAAAAGTCATCTTACATCAGATAATACGAAATTTTTGCACATCCCAAAATGCTTCCAACAATATTTTATTTAACAATTTCTTGCCTTTTCTTTTAGGTTTTTTTTTTCCTATTAAATATCCCTTCAGCGCGATGTTGGAATTATAAAACTTAACAAATTATATAATTTTATGTGAGTTTTACTGATTGATCATCTAAGATTTAAATGTAAAAAGATAGGTTTTCATATGAGGTTTAAAAAAATAGTGACTTTATTTGTCTCGATAACATAAAAATGAATGAAACGCTTAAATTATCACTTAACATTTTTATTTATTACAAGTTTTATATACGCATTCTACAAACATCATGTTAAATATGGCATAAAAGAAAATACTTTTTTTTTTATTTATAATTGCATTTTCCCTATTGAATTAACTTAAAGATAATCAGATGAAAGGAGAAATAAAGAACACACAGTAAAAAAAAAAAGTGTGCTTATAAATTCGTAGGATTGAGTCCATATATATCAGAAGAGGAATTTTTCGAATTTTAATATATAAGCGTTATTTGATATCAACGTTTCTTAGTCAGGGATTAGTAAATAGAAATTCGCAACTAGAAATTAGTCAAAGGACCTCTAAGCTATAATGAGAAAAAAAAAATAGCTCACTCTTCATTTTCAGTGCCATGTAATGAAATTTTGCATTTCCATTTCGTAAGAATGTTTTCAATAAAAAACAGGTGTATAATCTGTGTCTGTCATTAAGGGAATATCTCATATTAATAATTTTGCTCAAATTATATTAGTTTTCACACTGAAATGTATTTAATATATTAAATTTTATCTGAAATTTCCAATGAACTAAATTTATTCATGTAGTATTATAATTTAGAAACGCAACTTTATATATATATATATATATATACTGCCAATATTAACAATAGTGCTGATAAAGTCAAACATATTAATAATAAACAAATTTACGCTATTTATATATATGATATTTTGAAGATTTTTTTTAATTCTACTGATGAGATATATATATATATATATATATAGAAGATCTTATTAAAGATCTAAAAGAGATTTATAAAAAAAAATAATGATAATAAAGTTATTGCATATAAAAAATTGAATTTCTTGGTCTTAAAAGAAAATTATATATAGTTTTAGTAAAAAGATTTTTTTTAACAAATTAAAGGTATACCATGCGGTGGGCCTGAAAGTAATTGCTTACCCATATTTATTTACATTTATATAAAGATAATTTTTTATTTATAATAGCTTTTAAATGTTTTGATATCTTGGTGATGTTTTGTTCTTCCTAATTAATAATAATAATAAAGTTAAACCTTTCTTATCTTTTTATCCAGTGTATATAAATGTATTGTAAACTAGTGTTAACATAAATAAAGCGGAATATTTGCGTATTTTTTTTTAAAAATAGAAGATAATAAAATTACTAGCAATGTATAAGATAAAAAAGATTTTTTCTCTTTAGGGATTAATAATTTTCCTTATTTAAGAGTTCATTAAGTCTGAATATTTTTAGGAACATACGTTATAATCGAATAGTATTTAATATTAGACTTGTAATTAAAATACAGGATAGTTACATTATCTTGGATATGTTAAAAAAAATTTCTTTGCAAGCAGAGTTTCTTTTGGATTTTATTAAGAGTTATTTAAAAGTTATTAATTATAAAGTTTAGGAATTATTTCTCTTTTAACATTTGCTATTTAAATATTGTTTTTAAACTTTATGTTTATCTTTCTGAATTTAGTTTTCAAACTTTCTTTTTTCTCTTTCTTTTTCCCTATTTAGGTTTAACTTTTAATTTTATTTTTGTTTTAATGTCTTTAAAATTCTTCTGCATGAGTACTCTGTCTTTCAGATAAAGGGTTTGCTGTATTTCCGGTATTAGCTTGCGTGGGAAAATATTGTTTTGTAAACATTAGATTCTTTAGATTCGTACGTTGTTGCTGCTATACATGGTGTCTCATGTAGCTTTTTAATCCAGTCGATTAATTTTTGGATTAGAAGTTTTCATCGGTAACAGATAGTATATATCTCCTTGTTTCTCATGTTTTTACTTGATTTCTACTATTGTAATGTAAGGTGGTGTTTTTTCTTCTTTTTCTTCTTGAATGAAGGAAATTTCCATACTGGTTTATAACATTTTTCTGTTGAGATTGTTGGACCTGTAATCGGCTAATCTGTCAAAAACCAGATTCAGAATTTATAAATATTATTATTTTATTTTCTTTATGGTAATTCTCTTCACTGTTTTCATCGTTCTTCATGCCTTGTTCTGTACATATTCATGATTTAAATTTTATCTTCTTGGCTAGAATTCTTTCAGATATTTAATATCTTCCTTAATTGTTTTGTTGTGATTTTTTTTCCCCCTTTTCTTCTCTTCTAGGCTTTTGAAATTAAAAACTTTTCATTTTTCTTATACTTTTTCTATAATCTAAAAAGTTATTTGTAAGTTTTCGCTGTATCTAAAAAAAAAAAAAAAAAAAAAACTCTCTCTATAATGCTTTTGATTATTACTTCAGTAATAATTTTAATTTGTTATTTCAATCATTCTTTATATTACTGAAATATTATAAACAGGGTGTTCCAAAATTGGACCTGCAAATTCAGAGCGATGATAGAAGACATAAACAGAATGAAAACTTACCATGGAGCATGGGGTCGCAAATCACGTTGAGAGGGTAAAAATCGCGAAAAACGCGTGCAGGATTCGACGACACGCTGAAATGACAAAAGTACAATACGCTCTAAAAAGATTTATTTGACTAATTTTTACAAAAGATGTTGGCAGTAGTGTCCGCTAACATCATTGCATAGTCTACAACGACGTAAAAACGATTTCCGGACACGCTCGAAGATGCAGGGTATGTTTCTGATGTCTGCAGCAGCGACGACTATCCGCACTATGAGATCCTCCGATGTGCCCACAGACCTCGCATAAACAAGTTATTTAAGGTGACCCCATAGGAAAAAATCACACGGATTAACCAGGCGAACGGGGAAGTCAAGCAAAGGGCCCCAAGGGTACAGTTCGTCTCTTTGAGTATGTTACATCGAGGTGATTACGCACCTGAACTGTAAAATGTATAGAGGCACCATCATGCAAGAACCACATGCCTCCGTATCTCGATCAGAACATTTTGCAGCAATTCAGGGAAGATCTGGTGTAGAAAAATAAAGTACGTTTTTCCATTAAGGCGTTTGGGCAGCAAGTACGGCCTCATGAGATATTCATCGAGGATTTTTACCCACACCTCTGTTGAAATTTCCATGGTTCACTTGTATGGGGATTATCTATAGCCCACATATATGCATTATGTGAGTTGACTAGGCCTTCTCGCGTAAAGCTCTCCTCATCAGTAAATAAAACAGTTGAAGAAAATCGAGGATTAGAATGTGTGGTAACGTCAGGTATCCATACCACGTTCATTATGGGGAAAGTCGTCTTCGGTTAGTAGTTGTACCTTCTGGATGGGGGAGGGGTACATCTCTGAAGTATGCAGAATATTTCCGACCTCTGAGAGCGGAACATCGAGTTCATCTGCAGTTGTTCGTAAACTTGCGGTCTCCCTGCATCAGTCCATACTGAATGGAAAGTCTTCGTCTTCAGCAGTTGTTGATCGATCGTGGCAAAGGTACTATGGTGCGGACAACGCCTGCTCGGATGCTGTTGGTACATTCTATGCTAAGCGCCCATTTCTATCTGCTCGACTGTGCATCATATGCATATCAGCGTATTCTTGGTTCATGCAGTCAGCCATTATGATACTCATTGAAACAGACAACTAAATACTACGCGTGCTTACTACCTCAATATAGCTAATTTACGTCGTCCGTGTTGACATAGTTACTTATAACTAATTAATACACAATTAACATAACCATTTAAGTTATACACATTTGCATATCTCTGATAAGAGTCAAAAACAGAAACTTTGGAATCAAGGACAGACACTCCAATAGTCCACAGTACTTGGATTCAGTGATGAACTGACATGCGCCTTTCGTCTCTTCTGGAGAAAGAGCCTGCATGCGTTTTTCGCTATTTTCACCCTTTCAGCGTGGTTTGCTACCCCGTATTCTATGAAGAGTTTACCTCCTCTTGATGCCTTCTAAATTCAGCAGTCGAATTTTGGTACACCATGTATGTATGTATGTATATACTCATCCAAAGAGTCTCAGAACTGCTAGGAAGGGTAGAAACATCAGAAATAAAAAGATACCGCGTATGTGAATATTCGTTTTAGAAATAAATTTACATGAATGAAAGTAACATGGATCTAAGATAGTGTTCACAGTTTCGTCCTCCACCGACTTCAATACAGACCTCAGAATTTTAGGCCAATGGAATTTCGAATATTCTGCAATATTCCAGACATATCTAGAATTTTTCCGGCAGATACTGCAAGTCACACAACCAGCTCCTCACTTTTCAAGATACTATTGTGAAAAAGCACTATGAGGTACATAATCACTCGATTGAAATACCTGGGCACACTGCACTTGATACGATATATTTCGTTTTCTCTGAGAATTTCCCAGACGCTGGAACGGGAAACCTCTACTTGAGACTTCGCGTACTGAAATGTGGAAGCGCTGTGTGGCTGGTCTACTGCAATCCGCAACTCCATATACCGAATGCATATCGGCTAACTCGGCGTTTGTATAATTAGCCATCCTACTGAAACTGCGTCCTTGTACAAAATGACGATTCCCAGCAAGAACACTCAGAACTTCCTTTTAGAACAAAACATAACATTTAGCATTTCTTATTTAATTATTTTAATAAAAGAATATTTCAATTAACTCAAAAAATATGTGAAATTCAACTATATTTCTAATAATATTCATTTTATTTTGCTACCACACATATCAAGACAAAACATTGTTGTAATAATTTTCAAAATATATTTGTACAAATATTAAAATCGAATCATAAACATTTTCATTTTTTTCCAAATAGGAATAAATCAGAATTTGTAATACATGTCATATACCAATCAAAACACTCATGTAATATTTTTTTCAAAATTTTCAAATTAAAAAAAATTAATTTTAAAATAGGATTAATTGAAAAGCATGAACACAAAATGTAATATTTGTTACTTTAGAATTCATATTTCTATAAAATTTCTTGCTTACTTGTTAAGAAAAAATGTATGCCAAATTAAATTTACTTCAAATGTGGAGTACCCAATTAAGATCCAACTTTTATCTTGAAAAATCCAATTAACGAGTGCTCGTCTGGGTGGAGATTGTGTTGCTTCCTTTGAAGTTCCTTTTTCTTATAGTCCTAATAATGGAAGAAGTAACATATAGCAGAGCTAGAGTCGAGGACAGATTCGCGAACATACCTTTTAACGACGTAGTTCCACAAGCGAGAACTATACATACATCTTACAAAAGGTGATATCGCACATTCTTGATAAAAAGCCGATTAACTAGGAACTAATATTATTTTCTTCTTATTTATTTATTTTTCTGCTGAAGTTTTCGGAGATATTTGATGCTTGTCAATTGTAGCAATTTCATCAAAGGATTGGCAGATGAAACCTGGGCAGTGTTTGCGCTTCTTCTCCTGTTAGATGTGGCAGAATAAAAAGTTTGAGAATTTTCCTTCGGCAAATCCTACCAACTTTACTGTAGGAAACGGCCTCACCAACTTCATTTTGATTCTGTTCTCATGGTCATGTTAATGCAATCGATGAAAACGCCCCTTCATTCCATAAAGAAATGTTTTATTAACAAGTTTTAGGCATTTTCTTACGACAGATTGCACCTATTATATGGTGGAGAGACATCACAAAAGAGTACAGAGCGGCGACATTTCACATGGCAAGCGAGTGAAAGAAGAACGAAGAGAGTATGGAAAAGATTGTATCAGCTTTTATAACAAGCTAAGATCAAGTCGACAGCTACAGTAAAAAAAACGTGAAGTTGGTTGGCAGATATATACGAGTGGAGTGCTAAAGTAGATTATTATGATTCAGTAAAAGAAAAGAAAGTAGTTGTGCAGGTCATCCCACACACGCGCGCGCACACACACACATATATATATAATGCAGTAAGAAAATAGGGCGATATTCACTTTATCATAATTTTAAGATGTTCGCTTTTCCTCATATTTTCCAGTTCCATTCATAATTTAATTTGATTTATAATTTTATGTATAAGGAAAACGATCCAAATGAAGAGTCCGTAAGAGAAAAGGTGCATGACTTTCATCTTATTGGCAACAGGGTTCAAAGTGCAAAAAAAGGCTAAAATTCCTGTTTTATATATTCAATTCTTCATATATTCTGTTCGGCGTAAAGAAGGTTCATATACACAGTATGAAACAATATTAATCAAACGATCGAATCTCTGCGAAGGATTATAATTTAATCATGTCACTCCAGTTTCACAATAAGAGACATATAAAAAAATTAAAAGCGTCATTTCCAATCAGTATAACATAGAGTTTCTTTCACGGGTACCTGGTATCCCGGAAAATTGTGAGATTTTCATATTTTTTGTTTTCCTGGGAATTATACTTTATTCCCTGGAACAAACGCCCATATATACAAAATTATAAAATATAATAAGCGTAACGTTAGATTTAGAATTTGAAGGTTGGATAGCAACAAATGATATGTTTTATATTGTTTATGAAGAAAAAAGCTACATGACTAATATAAATAAAAATATAAAACAAATAAAGGGTATTGTAAAACTATTCAGAAAATCATCTCTGATGAATAGTATTTTTCAAAATTATGTTAAAGCAGAGTTTAGTCGTAAAAAGTTTATTTGCTTGGACATCAAAACAAGGTGAATAGATCGTTAGTAATACTTGAAAGAATTTTTAGAGATAAAATTAGCAATTTCCAGAGCAAATGATTGATGCTAAAGCACAGCAAATTTTGGCTGATGTAGAATTTGAAACTCTGACTGCCATAGTACCAGTCTTGAAGCCAGTAAAAATTTGCCTGGGCAAACTATGCAGTCGAAATGCGACTTCTCTAACAGCCAAAAGAGTACTTGCTTTTATTATTGGAGAATTGAACCAACAAAATTCAGAATTTATTAAAAATACTAAATGTTCTTTGGTCCAAAGAATTAGTGAGATAAGCAATGTTAGTACAGTAGGATTAGTGTAATATCTAAATTTTGGTAAATATTAAATATTGCTGCAGTTACTGTTGATCTTTCTCGTTTAGCAAATCAAACCTCTTTGATTCAACAAGGTAAAATAATTATGGCAAGGCGTTTTGTGAGGAAGACGAATCATTATCCAGCTCTTCGCACTCAGAAGAGAGCACGGAAATTTTGTAAGATAAATCTTTAAAGTTGGAAGAAAAATTAGAAAAAGTGATCCACACAAAGACCTAAAGACTTAAAATTGTTCAACTAGCAAGAGTTCTAGCTTGAGCAAGATAGTGAAACAAAATGAACAGTTATTTTACTCAACATTAAATCGATCATCAAATATTATAAATCTGGATGAGACTTTGAAAACAATTCCTCTGACATCAGCTGAAGCTGAGTGGGCATTTTCTGCTGCGGGGTTGTTCATAACATAGTAAAGAACTAGGCTGAGTGATAAAAGCATAATGATTGCTAATGTTTTCTTAAATCACACTTTAATAATGAATAATTAAAAAAGAATAATTAACTTGTTTTATTTGTATTTTGAAGCTCAATATATAAAGGATAAAAAAAAATCTGAATTTATGATTATTCTTATTTTTTGTAATTATTATGATATAATTTAAAAATAACTGATTCTTAGATTTTTCAAATTTTGATACATTTCAGAGAATCCCGGGAATGATTGTTATTTTCCTGGGATTTCCTAGAAACTTCCGGAAAAAAAAGGAGAGGAAAATCAGAACTCCTAGAACAGCACAGCAAAAAATATATAAGTGTTACCTATTGCGGTAATACTAAGTCATTACATACCGAGTAAATAGAAAGTCATTTCTTATTGATTTAACACAAAATCATTACTTCTTGAATCTGTACTAAATCCTTACTTATGTTAAGCTTTCACATGTATTGTTTAAGAGATATTGTTTTACTAATAGTGTTATTTTCAATTTCTAATTTTCCGAACATGATACCTATGAATTTTCATCCTATTTGATGTGATTTTTCCATTCGTTCCGATATTTCTTGAGTCAATGAAACATTTGAATACTCTAGTACAATTTTTACCGTTCACGTGAAAATAATTGCTTTATTTACTTAATAGTGTATTAATTACACATTAAAAAGCATTTAAGCAGCTTAAAATGCACAAGGCGCAAAGCTCTTCGGCGTGATCTTCATTTAATTTGTCTAACAGGGTATTAGACATGTGGAAGGTCATAACCAAGATGACTTCCTCTATCGTTCATCTCTCTTTGAGTGTGTAATTGAACGACAGTTCCTCTCAGTAATATTACGTATACTACTTAAATGTCCTTCGTCATCATTGGGCAATTTTCTAATCTTCTGGCAACTTATTTAACGGTTTCCGGGTCGGTCAATGTTATTTGCTACTTGATCTGTCTTATAATCACTCTTTTTTGCCTTTCGCAAAATTTGAGGTTTAAAAGCCGTCTCTAATTAATGATTAAACAGTTGAAGCAGAATTATTTTCCCATGCATTGTTTAACTAATGAATAAAATTCATACAGATTTGTTATCCTGTTACATTCATGATAATATTTCACATAATCATTAAAGTGTCGTCGAAAAAACAACATATGTTTTACATGTAAAAACTTAAGCATTTATTCTAGTTAATAAATGTGAGTGTGTATCGTAAGTGTTAATAGTATATAATCTGTACTGAAAAAAATTTAAATGGTACACGTTTGTGTTAAATCACGCAGTTATCCAATTTATTTCGTGAACAATATATAAATATTAATCGTTACTTACATATGTGTATTTAAATTTTATTTGTTTCAGTGAGTATTGCAATTTTATTTTGTATTCTGCCAAAAATAAAATGTTTCATTTTTCTAAAATGGGAAAATCTATGTCACTATTTTAACTGAATCTTCTGGAGTAAAAAAAAGACGAAAATATCTTGTTACATAATCAATATATTTGCAGTCTCTTTTAGTTTATCTGATGTAACTAACGTGACAGTTTATTTCAAAGTTATCTTATGAGCCCATTGATAATTTCGGATAGTTGGATGAACTGTGATAAACTTTGATACAAAATAATGACTTGAAGAATATAGATTGAAAATACATATTTTAGTATCATATATATGCTTTTTTTACAATGGTCAGTTTTCTTTTTCTAATTAATTTATTCGCGTTTTTTATTTATTTATTTATTTATTTTTTTTACACATGCAAAGCGAAGAAATATTACTTAATTAAATATATGTGGCTAAAGCTGAAGCTTTAGAACAGATGAACTAATTTGGACCTTAAAGTAAACAGAAATATTGTACTAATAAAAAAATTTAAATTATGTATCATTACCATATGCATCCATAAATCCATCCAAAATTATTAAATAGCTAATAATTTTGGATGGATTTATAGATGCACAGGGAGGGACTATGTTAGAATTAACAAGAATGCATAACTTTTAAATTTCTGGATCATATATGAAACAATAAATATTAACACTTCATTCTGACATCTTGTAAACTTCTAGTGAAATGTGTTATCCTTTTCAGAATTTGAAAAATTAATTAGGTTTCTGTCAACAATTTCCTTCGAGGGCTTTCCGATTTATTATATGCTTATTGTGTATGTTTGTTATCTCTCATCTTTGTATATTATAATACTTTTTATTCAATTTATCCTTTCAATATCATTTTCAAATCTAAATATAGGTTTTAGCTTTAGTTGATATATAATAATTGAAACAGTCAAATTTAAATGGAATATAATGATAAAAATTTTATTAAAAAATTAAAATTAATATACATAATAGAAGATTTCTATGTATAAGTATGCATTTGACTATTGATAAAAAAGTTACTCGTTTATGAAAAAAAAATCATAATCATTTGAAATATCTGACATAAAATAACATTATCCAATTCAAACAGATCATCTGGCATTATTCTGATTCAATAAATAAATAAAATTAACACTGATCAGTCAGTTTTCGTTACATGTTTCTAAATTTCTATAATTTGTTCATAAGTAAGGGGAAAATATTGCAGAAAGAATTTTTAAGCTAAAAATACTACATTTGATACAATATATACAGTAAGGTTTCAAAGGAATAATTAAAAAAGATTTTAAGATACTAAATTATTTTTGAAATTCTCGTAGAGTTATTAATATAAAACTGAAACTAATGATCAAATATAATTCGTTAAAAATAGAACTTATAACATGTATCGAAAAAAAAAAAATCTTATTTTTAAATATCGCCATAGTTTAATTCAAGTATCTAAAATATTGTTATTTTCAAATGCCGATATATTTCACAGAATACTTTATTCAAATATTCAGAGAATATATCATTTTCACTTCTCAAATAGTACATCTTCTTACTGGTATTTTAAGAATTGTTAAAGTAACACCCGATTCTTTCCCCTGAAGCTTAAAATAATCCTATAAGCTTTTAAAAAGTTATTTTGAAATTATACGGCACTAGGTATTCAAGTTTCATAAGATTGAATTAAATAAAAAAGTTGGATGGATTTTTAATTTCTACAAGGACCCTAGGCCTTAGCTCCGTCAGCCGTATGGATAATAAGCCATGAGCACAAATAAAAACAAATTCTCATTGCCTAGCTTTTCTGTCGATTTACTCAAAAACAAGTAATATATAAAAAAAAAAATTAAGTCAATTCCTACTTAAGTCAACAAAGAAAATTTTTATTTTAGTTACTTTTTGTTAAATAATTACAATTAATATAAATATGTATATACATATGACAGAATCACAATATTAAGTGGCAAAAGAAATTTTTTTCCAGAGATCTACACGCTTCGTCACTGATGGTATTTATTCCTAAATTTATATCCTGCTAAATATCTTATATAAGAGAAATTTTTTTCTTCCGTATAGAACTAAAATTAATTATTTGAAAATCAAATAAAAAACATTTATGCTTCGACGAGATTCGATCCGAAGGCATGAAGATTCTACGATGACGCTCTACCAGCCCAATCACCCTTGGCGACTATAATTATTTGGCGGTACTTTGCCAAATGTGGCTACCCTGGTGCCTTTAACATGAATATGTTATACAGGAACGTTTGATAATGAATTTAGAGAAACCAATGAGTGTATGTGTGTTTGTGTTTGTGTGTGTGTTTGTGTGTGTGTTTGTGTGTGTGTGCTAAGCAAATGTTGAAAAGAAAATTAGCGCGATATGATGAATGATATGCAAGTAGCTGTCTCGATGATTGCTTTTATTTTTAATTTGATATATTAAAAGTTAATGAATTAACAAGATACTATTTATCATTAAACAAGAACTAGATCTGGCAAATGTTATAGGATTCATTTATTCATCAAATAGGATTACTTTTTAATAACGATTTAGCTGTTTTGTTTTCAGAGTACGTTATATTCAAAACATGTGTAAAATGCTTTATTATTATTATTTTTGAATAAATCGTCGGGAAAGGTGGACAATAAGAATTTGTTTCTATTTGTGCAAGTTACACTTATTTTTTTTTTCTCCAAAGCATGAAATGTTTAAAAAAAACATTCTGTTTCTTTTTTCTCAGAACTTTTCCGTGGATGTTTATTATACACATGCTATTCCGCGAATCCTTTTGTCTAGCGTTACTTTCACGGTGCTGTTACTTCTCACCTGAGAAGTCGTGGGAACGTTACTCAAATTTTACTAACAAGTTTGTTCTACTGATACGCTTCACTGTTCACACATCTTTCAATTCAAGCGAAAAAACATGTTTTTCCCCATTGTACTTCAGGAAAATAAACAAATATATTAGGAAAACGCGATGAACTCAAGCCACATTAATCAAAACAAATATTTTTATTATATTTGTTTTTTAAAATAGAGATAAAAAAAAAAAGTTTTTTTTTTTTTTTTTTTCCTTTTCAAAATGAGATAGGTTAAGATTCATTATAAATTCTTGGTTGATTAGAATTGTGAGCATCACCTCTTTAAAATCAATTAGCTCTAATAACAATGAGTTCACTCAGAAAAGGTAAAACATTAATGACTAAAACTTTTCAGTTTCTTAAATTTTTATATGAAATTTTAATGAGTTCATATGTTATTCTTCTTAACTGTGAAAGAATTTAAGTGTTCTTCATTTTCATAAATTAATTTTAGTTCTCATCTGTATTCATTATTGTTAAATTCAATTCCTACCTTTAATGATATCACTTATTTTTCATGAGATCCAAATAGTGTTGTATTTTTGACTCCTTTAGTTTTATAGCGACAGCATTTTAAACGGTAAATAAAATCTAACATAATAATCGCTTACAGATATATAGAGGAAATGCAGGATCATCTATACGTATTAATCAAGAGAAATTATTATTTCTTCATATTTCTTAGGCGTTCAATTCAGTAAAAATTTTGATAGCCACTTCATAATTAATATCTTAAATAATATGACATTCATCATTTAAAATATTGGATTATTGATATTTTCTGATAGTCGCAGTTAAGCGGATTTAGATAGAAAAAATTATTTCTCACCTAAAGTAGTAGAATCGGAATAAATAAAGATCATTTAAAACAAAAAAAAACAAAAAAAACCTGACTTACGAAGAAAGAGTTTAAGCAGCACTCCATTAAAATCAACGACAGAATTAGTATCAAAAATTCAAACTTAAGACTTAAATGTTTTTATAATCATATATTCAGGCTGAAATCTGAATCAGGCAACATTACACAAATGCAGGGTTAAAAATTTGAACTTATTATTGTATTAAAAATATCAGTTCTACTATTTGTTACTCCTCGTCCTGGATCTTATAACTTTTCGTCTACACATTAGTTACAACGTTTAGTTAACAGTTGTCAGTTATCATGATTTCACTCTGACTATTGTCTCACACAATCAATAACTCAATTAAGCAAGCTTACAAATAACTTTTTAATCAAAAAATTTGGAAATATTTCGTACAGCAAAAGGGATGTGTATAAGTCATTTATTAATATATATTAATAAAGTGTTTATTTATTTATTTTTGTTTGAAGAAGAATTTACGCAACAGTTTTCATGAAAACTCTCAATACAAAAAGAATCTGTGCACCTTTGTAAATCCAAGGAACTTCAAGCCCATTAACAGGAAATAAATTATTGTGTTAGAGAGGAAAAGTAAAAAACAAGTTAGGAAGAAAGAATATGAATTTTTAATTTAAATTCAGAGTATCGATGTTCTTTAATGTATAATTAAGTGATATCCGTTCGCTCCCAGCGTATCACAGGCGATACGCTGCGTGAGTGTCTTCTACGGCCCAACGTATCAATAGAGATACGCTTGATGAGAACGTTTTATTTGATTTTTTTAATGTTACTATATGGCGTAATTTAATGTATACTATATAGCGTTACAATAGCGCGAAATCTATATAGATAGGTTATTTGGAGTGTTGACCTTGGTGATATGGGCTTGGATTTCACTTCTGCCTACCAGGAGGGGGGTGATTGTTAAAAGATCGTGTTGCGGCGAGGCTCTTTAAATGTAATGACATGCGGCGAGGCTCTTTAAATGTAATGACATGATTTAAAGAGTGCACTTGCTTTCGGTTTGCTTTTTTTCTTTCTTCCTTGCTTCTTAGAAGTTCGAAGGAGAATTTATGACCCTTTATGGGGGTTAGGGCTTTTGGTAGTTGATGTTCTCAGCTGTTCGTTTCATTCGGTCAGTTTTTATTTGTAGCGACAGTCATGACGAAAAGAAATTGTTTATCTAATATTGAGATTTGCCAAATAATAAATGAATCTGAAAGTAATGTTAGCGAAAATAATCCAAATCTGTACATTGACATTAAAGTAAAAAAATAAAAAGGGGGGGGGACTAAGATGTGCCCTTTACTCAAAATCTTGCGTGAAGCGTCAAAATATGTGTGTAAGACATGTGACGTTGTACTATGCATTGAATTTTTTTATAAACACTCCATACAGCAAAATAAGATTTATCTTTTATATCTATATATTCCATATAATGGCACATCATTACACCATGAAATTTATGTAACATATATAAATATATTTTGTATTTTCTTAAAAGTATGATTTTTTATGTAATTTTATGTATAAAACATTCAATTTTCGATTAAATCTTTTTTTTTTCTTTTTGTATATATTAAGTTTAATGCATTTTAAATAATATATGTAAAAACCAAAATATTCTGATAAATAACCGATTTTAGAGGAATTTTTTTTTTTTTTTCACGAATTAGGCTTAATATCTAAAATCGTCTGGGCACAGCGTGTCACTCCGCGGTAAGAAGCCGCGGGCCCAGCGAAGCACTTCTTTTTTCTCCCTCCGGTAGCGAAAGGGGTATAGAACATTTTCCCACAGATTTCTTTTTAAATATCAGTAACAAATGTTTCTTATTTTTCCGCCCAAATTTTAAAATTCATGAGGAAAAACTGAGTGTATTGTTATCGTTATCAGTTATAAAAGATCTACAGATTTTAATGAGTGAAATAGCTATGGAAAAAAACAAAACCTAAAAACCATAAAGGTTCTAGAAATAACAGGAAGTAATTCTAAGGTACTGAGAAATACTAACACATCAATCAATAACTCCCGAGACTAACATTGAAAACAACATTTTTTTTGCAAAATTTTTTTTTTATTCATCAACATAACACCTATTGTTAATCACCTTTTAGGGTGATACAATCGTTCCAACGCTTTTCCAAATCTTATTATTTTTTTTTTTTCCTTTTTTTTTTTTTTTTCCGCAAGAAATCTTTTTTGTTGCGAGTAAATAGCGATAAACAGCTTTCTGAATCATCGACTCGTTGCTGTTTTTGTTCCATCGAAAGCAATCGCGGCACCCACTTGGAAAAAACCTTTTTCACTTCATTTCACTTCAAAAAACCTTTTTCAGTAAATACACTTCCATATGATATCTGTGTCATCTCAGCAATCTCACGGAGCTTCACTTTACGATCTTTCATTATAATTTTTGTCACTTCACTCACATTTTCCGGTGTAACGGCTTCCACAGGTCTACCCGAGCGTTCCGCGTCATTTGTGTCGGTACGACCACGTTTAAACTCGGCAAACCACCGACAAATCGTTGCTTTTGATGGACAAGAGTCCGGGTAACATTTTTCAATCCATTGTTTCGCTTGCACTGTGTTTTTACCCATTAAAAAACAATGTTTTATCAGAACACGAAACTCGGTTTTTTCCATTTTTTAAACAAACTACAAAACGACTTTACTCCAACTTCGATAACTCAGCTGTTTCTGGTCCGATCGACTTAAAATTTTGACACGTTTCAAGCAAAGGTTAGTACTCTAGAAAGACCTGGCTACTGGTTTACTACGAGCGCCATCTTTGGGTTAGTCTCGGGAGTTATTGATTGATGTGTTATTTTTAAAAATTAAAGTGGTAAGAGAGTATTATAAAGAACATGTTGCGTGTATTGATTCTACATTAAGAATATAATTTTTCATTAAATATTATTTTAATCCACCTAAAAATTTAACTTTTAAAATAATTTTTTTAATATTTGTTTTTGATGATAAAACAATATGCGATATATTCAATGAAGTGATTTTGTTTTAATTAGTTTCCCTCTATTCATGACTTCACGAGTAATTAATTTAATTTCCAAAAATATAAATAACAGTGGAGAATTTTCCTTATAGTTCTTGCTTAGTTAAAATAAAACTCACATAGAAATAAGAACTTTTTAACCTATTGTTCGTTGTATTATGTTAATTGATTTTTTTATTTGGAATTCAAAGAATGACAGAAAATAGGGCAAAATGTTTGAATTTTAAGACAATTGTGAAACCGCTATTTTTATATATATAATATAGTTTCCTTCTCAGAATGTCTTTGTATGCTGTAGCCTTGTCGTCATATTTGCGGACTCGCGGCTGGCGTTGTTTTCATCGAGTCGCAGGTTCGAACCCTGGTGCCGCTAAAGATGTAGCTGCGCCGATGCAGGTTAAATCTGGTCGAAATCCCAAGTTCTCCTGTTGGTGTTACATATAAATTTGGAGAGGAAGTTGCTGGCTCAGGGGTCATCCCCATCACTTGACCAAGGTTCAAAATTACGAATTTATTCCCAATGCGACGTTAATAAACGATCAAATTGCGTCTTTATTTAAATGATATCAAATCCTACTTATCTGTTGTCCATTATCTCCTCCAGCATCCTATTAACACTCGAACCACGGATTCCACTGTTACTGATGTATTATTACTTCGACTTCTCTATCTATCTATCTCACTGCACCTCAATTAATTTATTAGCTTTGCTTCGCATAAATTAGAAGTTGAGTTGCTGAAATTAACTAGCGTCTAGGAAATGTCCATAAAGACAGCTGAAAGGAAGTAGGCTTACAGTAATTTAATGATTTTTGAAATTTGCATGCATATTAAATCTACCGTATGCTATTTCTACATAATGTAAGAAAAATATGTTTGTTTTTTAATGTTTGAGACAATTGCAGAGAATTGTACTTGGATTTAATGTCATTTGAGATCGGTCAACTCTAGAGAATGAAAATTATTTACGAGGAAGGAGGAAGATTTCAAGAATTAAATAAGCATGAGGAAGAGGCGATGCTATATATTGATGAAATCTACACACAAATCGCGAATCGTATTACAAAAGTAATAAAATTACTAACCATACTGCTAAAGGAGAAATAGTCCCCACCGCTTGTTCATTTTATGTTTTCATTTGTTACCGATTGGATTCACCTCTTCACCTACTTATAAATTTTTCTTAATTTCTTCTAATGCAATGCTTTTTTTTTTTTTTTGTTTTTTTTTCATCTTTTTTAAATAGTTTATTAGTTTATAACAATTATCATATTAATTAATAACAATTTTTTCCATTGGAATTGTCAGGCGAGTAAAACATGTTTAGCCAACTAATCTTTCAAAAGCCAGATCCAGAATTTATAAATTTTATTTCATTTTCTTATTGGTCTTTCTTTCTTCATTGTTTTTCATGCCTTGGTTTGTACTTTTTATGATTTGAGTTTTATCTTCTTGCTATTTTCATTTGTTGAGTTCTTTCAGATATTTGTTCTCTTTATTAATTATTTTGCAATAATTTTTTTTCTTTTGTTCTGGGTTTTATTAATTAAAAAGTGTTTCGTTTTTCTTATGCTTTTTTTATAATCTAAAAAAATTATATATATATATATATATATATATATATATATATATATATATATATATATATATATATATATATATATAATTCTGCGTTTTCAGTTTTCTTACTTATTCTTTGAGTTGCTCCTCTTCTTTTCACTTTTAATTCAGTGCAGTAGAAGATAAAATCTCTGCTTACAGATACTTGCTATATTATTTTCTTCTTGAAAAGGAAATATTCTTCAGGAACAATAACTGTGTTTTTCAGGAAATAAAAAATAAACGTAAATTAAATTTAAACTGTTTAGCAATTCCTCACTAGCCCCTTCCCCTGAATGAGTTGCGTCAAAATTTCAATTTGTGCTTGCACTTCCTCCATCGACCAAGTACAGCTTTTAACAGTACACTTTTTATTAACAAGGAATATTCACAGTAGCTTAATTGATGCGTTATATTTAAGTTTCATATCATTTTAGTAATATATTTCAATAGAAGATTACTTTTTTTATATAAAACATAACAGAATTTAAATTAAGAAAAACTCAACAATTGCAAGTATTTATTATGACCACTTGAGAAACAAAATTTCTCTTAATACCAGCTTCAAATTAAACACGAGAAATAATAGTAATATTGTTAATAATAATAAACTGCATTTAGTGAAGAGGAACAAATTGCATTAAATATGCACGTAATAATCTGATTGAAAGTTGACAATCAATTATAATCATATCCTTTTCATTTTGTCATGAATGTTTTTTTCTCTTTATCTTATCTACACTTAGTGACAGTGATAAATTACAACAATGGAATACGTTCCCGCTCAAAGCAAGACCACCTTGAAAGACCAGGCAGCTACACCTTCTAATGACATCATCAAGAGGGAATCGCTGGCCTTCTCGTGATGTTTAGCTTACGGTTGGTAAGCTAAACATCCCGAAGTAGCAGACTATGTTTCTATCTTTAAAATAGCAGACTAATGTTTGTATACTTGAAAAAAAAAACTTTCTGTATAACAGGGAGAAGGTTTTCTAATAAAATATACGTATGTAAAATATTAGAAGGAATTTTAATTTCTTCGGTTACAAAAGGGACAAATGCATCTCACGAAATGCTCCTAACTATAAGAAAACATCTTATGATAAACTGAATCAACATAATATAATTTCAGTCAAACGTAATCAAAACTAAAATATATACTTATGAATAAAATATAGAGAAATAAAACATCAAATACATTTCATTTAAAAATGTACATTTAGTTAAAAATATTTTCATGGAGAGTTTCTTTTTTTTAGAAATTATTTTTCGAATACTCTCAGAAAATTAAATCAAAGTAAAAAATTAATTGTTACAGCATTCATACAAACATATATACAGAAATATAAAAATAATACAGAAAGTTATACATGCAATAATATGTAGAAAAATTGGATTAGTTAAGTTAAAATCTGCACGGGCCTGGCGAAATTGGAATAATAGATCTAAAATATATGCCTTAAAATCAATAATTTATCTGTAAATAATCGAGAAAAGAAAACTTTTCAAAGGAGACGCAATCTGTATTTGAACGCACTTTCTGATGAGATTCGAAACATGAATACATATTTGACAATATTACTTAAAATATAAATAACATTATTTTCATTAAATATTCTGACTTATTGATTGTTTGTTAACGTAGCACTTTGAAGCAACACGAGAGTTACTGGTAACGGAAATCGTTATTTTGAATCTCGGTCAAGCGACGAGGACGAAACCTGAACTGGCATCTCCCCCACCCCTCCAAACTTCTACGCCATGCTAACAGGTGGACTTGGACTCTTGATACTGCATTAAGAATGATTATTTCGTTCAAGTACAAAATATGAAAAATGACATATTATTGCACTTAATTCAATCACATTGTTACGTAGAATATATTGGTAAGCCAAATAAAGAGTACAGAATTGAATCTCAACTATTCATCAAAAGAATTCAATTTTATTTATCAAAAAAATTCAGAACTACCAGTTTTATAGCGATATATAACACAGAAGTAAGATTTTATTTTAAATTAGCATAGATAAATTATAAATTTTTTGGATGCAAAGAACACAACAACAGGAAAATGAAATCTTGTTTTGACTTAACTGTTTAGCGAGAAGTATGTATAGAAAAGACTCGAGGATGCACTTCGTTTCAGTTCATATTTCTTAGCATAAGCTTTCGAGAATAAATGTGAGCTTGCACGTATATTTCATCTGTCGACCATGGTCGGATGTAACTTGTGTATCGAAGCTCCATAGGATACAGCGAGTGAATACAGGTTTATGGCTCATGAGTCCCGGCTCTTGCTCCATTACCAGAAAATGAGTCTCGCTACAATAACTAACATACTTCAAATACACGGTCGACGTTGTTTTAGTGGAATCGGGGATTCGAGCCCTGATGACACTAAAGATTCGCCGTATAGCAGAGCTGATGAACTTTAAATATGGTCGATGTCCCAAGTCCTCCTAATGAAGTGGTGTAGAAGTTTGGAGAGGGAGATACCAGCTCCTGTGTCGTCTCGTCACTTGACCGAGAGTTTTTAGAATAGGAAATTATGTACATAATCAGTTGCTCATCTATCACTATCATGTTTTTTCGTTGATATGTCATGGGGCCTACCTTCTTTGATTTTCTCAATCAAACACCACAGACAGTCTGGGAAAATGTAAAGATATGATTTTTCTGATAATTTTGGGTATAGGGGGATATTTCTGTAATAGTTCTATTCTTGTGCATGATCTTATTCTTTCTGACAATGAAAGATTCAAGAAAATACTTAATGCATACTACACTAGTGTTTGTATTTTTTAAGCTCTGTAGGAATTTTTTTTCCATATGTACATCTGCAGTTAATTTTTTTGGGTAAGATAGGCCTGTTCTATTTGATAGACAGTTAGGTACACAGTAATAACGAGGCATTACTTCAAAATATGTGCCCTTTTAGTTTAAATTTTTTATTAAATCTTAATCTCTGTAAGGTAATTAAGATTTTTGTTAGCATCCAAATAAATTCAAACTCTAATTTCTTATTTCAAACAATCTATCTCAATTTTTATATAATTTAATAATGTTGTAATACGTGCACTAGTTTATTATATACCGTTTTTTTAAAATTAAGGTAAAAAACTCTATAATGACTGATGGGCGAAGCTAGTCAAAAATGAAATCATCATACCTGTTTCTTTGCTTGTACAATGTAACAAAATGACGCTTAACTACGACTTATTTGTAAAACAGATATTTTAATGATAGCTATTGGTATAATATGAGCTATATAAATGTTTTGGTAGAATTGGAATTATATATATTTAACATAATTCAAATTGAAAAGAGGAAAAATCACTTAATTTCATAAATAAAACTTCCAAAGATAAAATGCACTCTATGTGTCCAAGTCAATTCAAAACATGATGGCTAATGATACAAGGTTAAAAAATTTACAAAAATGCGCCGGTTGAACGGAAATGAATTTCCCCTTTAATAGGTGGCCCCTTTGTATAAGTGAAAGTGTCGTATCCTGTCCTTTCTAGGTGGTCTTTCTCAGGACCATCAACCGAGGGTATGAAAATGGAGACACTGTTGTGATATTCACAAGATGAAATGAAGCGGAACCAGTTTGCATTTGATGCAGAATTCTCTAAAATCTGTTTTTGCATTCCGTAGTTAATGTTCCATTAGTAAATACGACGTTAAAAAATTATTGAATAAACATTTTTTTTTTTTTTTAACATGGAAAGAATTTTTCAAAGAAAGTAATGACATAGAACAAAAAAACTCAGAAATCGTTCACCGTAACCGGGATAATCAATTTTTTTTTTAATTTTCAGACGCGACCAGTTTCGTTTTTTCCCCTTTCTTTTCTTTTCTTTCCTTTTTTGAAAAGATAGTTTTCCAATTTCACTCTTTTTCGTTTCCTGTTATTCAATTTTTTCAACTAAAATAACAACAAGGTTAGCTGTAATAGCTGCTGCATAAAAATGAAAGAAAGCATGATGTTTAAAACAAAGGAATGTCTGCGTTTTTCGAGAAACAAGCAGTTTCTTACTCTTTCAATGGGTACATAAATTTCAAAATAATACAGGGGATTTGTGACGTTGGGCTATTCGCGATTTTCTCTTCACTAACTTTGGGAACTTTAATTGAGATTTATTGCATGAAATAACAATTTCTTCCCAACCAAAATGAAACGTGATTATGTTAATTAGAGGCAGGTGGAAATAAAGTGAAGTTATTTAGATATGGCGGTATATAAGCAAAGGGAAATTTAGAGGATAGTGGGCGAATGTGATTAGCGCTGAGTGTATTCCTAGCAAGAGATCGATGATATCAAAAGTTGGTAGCAATTGTCGAAGAGGATTTGATAAATGAAAGTAACTTCAACTGGAAAGGTTTTGGTAAGAGTGCATTATTTTTAACAATATTTGAATAGGTGGTTAATCCAAAAGCTCCCAAAGAGAGCGAAAACTCCTTAGGCCTTATATTACAGTAATTGATAAATATATAGTTGTGTTATACTTGACTAGTTTATCCTTGCGTAGGTTATTGACTTTTAGAGTTAGTTGTATTTGACTGTATCATGGCACTAGAGTCGGGTAGGCGTAGTAGTTCGCCACAGAATGACAAAACTCTTTCCACAGACATGAAGGATTTCCTAATATTTCTACCCTACTGACTACGACCTACACTGAATGAAATTTATCGGTTTCATTCATTAATTTACAAAATGCAATAAAAACAAATGTATAAGCAACTGAGAAACGAGAGAAAGAGTGTGAAAACAGAAATAAATTAAGGTCAACACTATTTGAAGTTATAATTTGTGATTTGTCATTTGTATAATAAAATATAAGCTGTAATCTAATTTAATTTTTTTCTCCATAATTTCTAGCGCAAGATTTTTTGTTAAGTGAAGTTTGCTTCAAAATGAGTTACGGAACTGTTTATCAGAAATATCTGGAACATTCGAGAATTCATCTGTTAAATCTCTGCTTTTTGGTTTAAGTGAGATGTTTCCAATTTAAAAGTCTTCGTATTTCAAAAAGTAAAAGGAAGTAGGAAGAACAAGATTCCTCACGTAAATGAAATTTCGATGGTTAATTATCTGGTACATTCAACGACTGATCAAAGAAATGTACAAGAGACGAAAAAATATGAGATTTAGAAATAAGATATATCTAAAAAAATTTATTTACACTTTCTCTCTCTGTATATATATATATATATATATATATATATATATATATATATAAACGAAGCACCTAAAAGGAGTTGTCCGACGAAGACAAAAATTGGCGGATAGGAAAATCATCTACAGAATAGAAAATGATTAAAATTTCAGAAAAATTGATTGATTTATTTCAGAGTTACATAGTTATAAAGTAACGAGCTCAATAAGGTGTTGACTCACCTCTAGCCTGGATGCAAGCTGCCACACGACGTGGCATAAAGTGATAAAGCTCCTGTTGATCTCCTGCGGTATTTCTTGCCAAATTTGCTCCAATTGTCGGGCTAGGTCATCAACATTCCCTAGTAGATGCAGTCGCCTTCCCATCCTATCCCAAACAGGCTCGATTGGAGAGAGATCTGGCTGACCAAGGAAGTGTTTGACAAGCTGTAAGACAGTTCATAGCAGTACGTTCCGTATGTGGTCTGGAATTATCTTGCTGAAAAATAAGGCCTGGACAAAGGTAAATGGAACGGTAGCGAAACAGATCTTAGAATATCGTCGACGTACCGCTGTGCTGTAAGTGGGCCTCTAATGCGAACAAAGGGGTTCGGCTATTAAGGGAAATGGCACCAGACCCATAACTCCTGGTTGAGGGCCTGTGTGGCGTGCAATACTGAAAGCAGGATCGGCACGCTACCCTGGGCGTCTCCAGACACGTCTTCGATGATCGTCAAGACGCAGTAGGTGTAAACATTATACGTCCCCAGTCAGCATCATTCCAGCATGATCAAGCCAAGCACCACTGTAATCTGGCTCGACAATGTGCAGGCGTGTAGCGGTCAATGGTGGCAAGTGGTGTAGCTGTCGGTACGAGCGTAGATTTCGCTCTATCAATCGTCTGTGAATGGTCATGCTGGACACTCATGTGTGAGTCGCACCTCTGATGGTTGATAACGATGAATCAGGAGCTGTGACAGCTGATCCAACAATCACTCTGTTCTCCCGATCTGCTGTGGCCCTAGGTTGACCGCTGCCATCATTACACTGAAATCTGCCATCGTCCACCCATTCTTGCCGGCATATTTAAATCACCACATCGCTTCGACCCATATGACAAGCGATTCTCCGATTCGCTCAACCTGCCTCTTTCAATCCAATGATACGAGCTCTTTGAAACTCTGACAGTTGTTCGTAATGAGCTCGAATCCTGCGACGAGGCATTTTTTCAGTCGTTGAAAGGTATCCTTAACCGCAATACGACAGAAAATTTGACCATTAAATTGAGAATCGCTTCTTATATACTCCTGCTGAGTGCTCAGTTCCGATGCGCTCTAGCTCCAGCTATTCATTCATTGGACACTAAATTTTAATCATGTGCATGTTCGGTCCAAATCTCTTTGCATACGAAATTTCATTACAATCGAGCAACTCCTTCTTGGTGCGTCGGGTTTTTTTTTTTTTTTTTTGTTATAGAATGTATTTAGTTTTAATGTATAATTCTGAGAAAAATCGCTATTTATTTTGCTTTAAGAAGATTGGTAAAGAATTTGTTTCTTAAACTGCTGCATTTATAATTTAAGTTTGTAAGGGCTGTATTATCATAATAATGGTCTATTCCTTATACAAGGTTACATTTATATATTATTTAATTTACAAAATGTCAATATATTTATTTTCTTTTAGCATGTTTGGCGGAAAGTCTTTATTTTTGGTTATATTTGTATAAAATGCCCTTTTGACAGTAAAAATAAACACTAACATAACTTTCCCTAGGTGTTTTTCTAATTCTGAATCATAAAATATGCATTTGTAGACTAAATTTTTGCTAATACAAAAAATTTTCTTCGAAGGTGTACTATTACCTTAAATTGAGTAGTGTTAATGGATAGATTAACTTAATCGTCATGATTAATTTGCTTAATTTATTAACTTCTAAAACAATTTTTTTCATTACACGCTTTTGTTTAATTATATAGAGAATGATCCAAATAGCACATGTTCCGAATTTCATTTAAATCCAATTGAAAGTTCCAGAGATATTTAGGGAAAACCATTTTAAGGAGCTATCGACATAGACAATGAGAAAAAAATTTTGGAAGTTCGTTGCGATTGTGATTGTTTTATTAATGTCGTAATAAGAAACAACCCGAGGGCTATTGGCGACAGACCTCGTAATTGAGAACCTCGATCAAGTGAAGAGGGCGACTCCTGAGCTGGCACATCCCTCTCCAATTAGAAGTTCGTTAACCATGTCGATTAAGTTAGTTGAATATATTAATTAATTAAGTTTACTAATTAACCCATTAATTCCATAATTAGTTCCCTTTTAGCCATTAACATTGATAACAGTTAATGGCTTAAAGTTGGGGGGGAAATTAAGAAAGTTATAAAGAGTGTCTTTTTTTTATGACTGTACATTTAAAATAGTATAACATCAGGCGTTGAAAAATTGAAATATTAATAAAGGAAGTTTTGCATTGTGTTAGCTACCAGTCAAGGGTAAGAAAATTTGTTATTTCGTTTATTATTATTATTTCAATATTAAAATGTGAGTACAAATAATTCCAGAATAGGGGACATCTAAAACTCTTTGTTTCCGAAAACTGTTATCTAAAGTGTTATTTTGTCATTAGATTTCTGTTTTCACTCGCGGTCAATGAATACAGCGCGCCTCGAAAAAATCATATGACATCATTGAAACTTCGCTAATAGCAAAAGATCGAATAGGAAAACTAATGATTTAAATTCGAGAGATCGTTCTCACACTCATACCTAGCAGAGGTGATACAATTCGGCAAGTATAAATATCGGCGTCTTGTAGACTCTGTATGAACGCGAAAGACCCTGGCAGATGTAATGTGTATGGAAGACGAATAATACCTTTTACAAGCAAGGGAAGGCGATTAGGATATTTGATAGATTTCGAGAGAGGTTTCATTATTAGAATGAAAGTCGTAGAGTGATCGGGGTGCTGGATAAACCACCACTTGAATCGTTCCAATTTATATCAGACGGTGTTGGCAACAGTCAATATGGGAAGAAAGTAACAAACGATGACAAAATTCTTCTTCCCTCTGTTCATGAAGGCCGATTCTCTTGTTGTTGTTTTCAGTATGTAAGATTTTGAGATCAAAAATTACTTTAGTATCGCATTTACCCTTTCCCTCCTTAATCTTTACGATTAAAATCTGTAAAAAAAAAAAAAAAAACTTTATTGGTTGCATATGAATGTAGAGAATCTATTATTCTTTTTTTTTAGGTTCATCAAGTAGGATACAATTTGCAGTTCTTCCTAAGAGAATCAATTATTCTTTCTTTAAGTTCATCATCAAAGTAGGATTTCATTAGAATTCTATTATTATGGACTTTAGGATACATAAAATTTGCATGCCTTAGGAAACAAATCGGACATTTTATTTCTGATCTGCAATGTGCTGCGAAGTATACTTTTACGAAACGTATTCGGCTTAAATTTTTCTTGTTCTCAATGGCGAGTTTTCTTCTAAGGGGATGATCATCGCCGTTTCGCATAACGGCGACTTGTGCCCCTTTGAGCAAAACACGCAGGATGTTGTTTTGAATTCTTGGGTCAATAGCACCGTAGCAGAGGGGACCTTTGACCTGTGAGGTGTCGGCAACCCTTTCGACTCTCGGAAGTATAGTAACCGACTTAATTTGATTTTTCCCTCCGCCTTTTCAAGAACCAGATCAGGGAGTCCAGACTGGGGACCCTTTCATTTTCCTTATTTTTTCTTTGCCATTCAAACGCTCACAAGATATGTACAGGCAACGATCTTTCTCAACCAGGGGATACAATATCAACCTACACTGATCCAACATCACTCCTAAACTTCTCAAAGCTCTTAATTGAGTAGAAGGTTATTGAATAAACTATCAACGAGTCGAATTTATTCTTAGTGACGTTACTCAATATGAGTTAGAGTAGTTCTCGCACATAAAAATCAACTAAAAGGCCATTCCTTAAAAATCTTTCGACAAGGCGTTCAATTGTCAAAGGATAATTTTAATTTGTAATTGGAAATGATTCTATTATTTACCTGGCTTCAAATTTTATTTTCGCTAATTGGATTAGATAATTAAATTTGTCCGAGTCACTTGGATTTTTATTTTTATGAGTATTTTAGAATTGGTTCCAAAATGTTAACCAGTCTTTTAAATTACTTTCAAATTTATGCAGTTCCATTTGGGGGAACCTCTGATGTAATGTTTTATTACATATGTTTCCGGCAACATTTGACTTATTATTAGAGGTAATATCGGTACTAGTCCATTATAGCGGCGCCCGGCAAATCACGGTTTCGGATTAGACGGAAAATTGCCAAGCAGTATGATTTATCGCCATGTTTGGTTGTAAACTCCTAAGGTTGCAGTCCTAAAGAAACAGCACTTCATCATTCTAGTAAAATATCGCTTTCCTGTTAACGCTACTGATTTCGTATTTTTTTTAAATACCTATTTTGTTGCCTTTGAAATTGTCGTTAACAATTTTCAATTTACCAAGCAGAGAAATGGATGCTGGTTTTACACATTTCACGGAGAACCATAAGTACAATTTTGTAGATCCGTCAACGGGAGTTCACCCGCACAATGTTAAAAGAATGTGGGGTTCCGCTAAGTGGCGTAGCAAGAAACGGCACGGCTCTGCATTATCTAGAATCGTATCTGATAGAATTTAACAGGTCAATTGAAAAGTCCCCGTCCCAACATAGTAAAACACATTTTTTTGGCAAAATTAGTTTTTTTTATTCAACATAATTCCCTTCAAGGGTGATGCACTGATTATAGCGACCCTTCGATGCCATTTTTGTAGTACGATTTGTCCTTTGCTTCAAAATAGGCCTCAGTATCGGCGATCACCTCTTCATTCGACGAAAATTTCTTCCCAGCGAGCATTCTTTTGAGATCTGAGAGCAGGAAATAGTGGCTGGGGGCCAGATCTGGAGAATACGGTGGATGAAGAAGCAATTCGAAGCCCAATTCACGGATTTTTGCCATCGTTTTCACTCATTTGTGACACGGTGCATTGTCTTGGTGAAGCAGCACTTTTTTTCTCCTTCAAATGCGGCCGTTTTTCGGCGATTTCGTCCTTCAAACGGTCCAATAACGCTATGTAATAGTCGCTATTGATGGTCCTTCCTTTCTCAAGGTAGTCAATGAAAATTATTCCATGCGCATCCCAAAATACAGACGCCATAACCTTGCCAGCCGACTGTTGCGTTTTCCCACGTCTTGGAGCGGGTTCATCGTGTGCAGTCCACTCGGATGACTGTCGATTGGACTTCGGAGTGAAATGATGTTGCCATGTTTCATCCATTGTCACATATCGATCAAACACTGCTCCAAATCATCAACTCGTCGTTGTTATTGGTCAAAAGTGAGCTCGCGCGGCACCCACTTTGCACAGAGCTTTCTCATACCCAAATATTCGTGAATGATATGATGTACACGTTCAGTTGATATCTTTAGAGTGTCTGCTATTTCATCCAATTTCAATTTACGGTCATTCAAAATCATTTTGTGAATTTTTTTAATGTTTTCGTCGGTAACAACCTCTTTTGGGCGTCCACTGCGTTTACCATCTTCGGTGCTCATTTCACCCAGTCTAAACTTAGCATACCAATCCTTGATGGTTGATTTTCCTGGGGCAGTGTCCGGAAACTCGGCATCAAGCCAAGTTTTTGCTTCAACTGTATTTTTTCCCTTCAAAAAGCAATATTTTATCAACACGCGAAATTCCTTTTTATCCATTTTTTTCACAATAACAAAAGTTGCTTCACTCAAAATGCTATAATTCACAAACTAATGATCCGACAGCTGTCAAATTTATACACGCATCTTTTGCGGGTTAGGGCTAACTAAAAACATATGGATTTAATTATAGTAGCGCCATCTATGTGTCAGGCCGGGGACTTTTCAATTGACCTGTTACGTGGTGGAAATATGTAGCGAAAAAAAATGCTTTCTTTAAAATAGTGAACGCAATTTCGGAAATATGGCCTTTTATGTTGATTGATGTTCTAAAAGTTATGTAAATATTAATATTAAACTTCTAAATTTTTATAGTACTTATTGGGATGAGATTTATCATTAAACATATAAAATATTATTACATAAAAATATTATTTTAAAAAGTTTTATATTATTTATTGGTGTGTTATTTGTTTCTCCCTACATTTCAATTTCGCGCTCCGCTTACTTGGCGCTTTTAACTAACTTGGCGACATTGGCGTATTCTTAATTTAGCGGGCGCCGCTTTAATAGACAAGTACCGTAATATCTCTATTATCACCTAAACTTCTTTTGGATTTATCTGTTATTTCTAGAGCTTTGAATTATAGTTGAGCATATTAACTTGGCTTTATCCCTATATTCTTCAACTAAAGGAAATTGAGCTTCGTATTCCTTATCATCACTTGTATGATATAAATCAGGGGCCGCCAAACTTTTTTGGTCATCGACCCTCAAAAATTTCAAAATTCTTTTATCGACCCCCTCTATAAAAAATGATTTAAAAAAAAAAAAAAAGAAGAAGAAAACTGACCTGTTTCTGAAATAAATTAAATCATTTAAAGAAAAGTTAAGTTTCCCCCTCCCCTCTTTTGATTTTGACAAAATCAAATTTTTACATAAATCAATGGTAAGATGTTCTTGATTACTCTTAGCTAGATTAGCAATATTTAGCACAAAATTTGTTAATTTCAGTCTTACTTCGCCTAGGAGCTCCATATTTCATTTATTTCTTTATGTTAAAATAGAATTAACATGATTGAAGCTAGATTCAACCATACATAAGCTTGGGAATGCAAATAAAAAGAGAAATGCCGTATTACAAGTTTTAGATATTTTTGCGTAATATTTATATTCGTACAAAATTTTCTCACAGTTTAATTATTATTATGCATCTTTGTTTCAAGGTCAACTAATAATTCAATGACTTCACCTTGCAAATGACTGTCGTTATTTTCAACTTGAGCAGAAAATATCGCGATGGTCCATTCTGGGACATCTATATTTTTAATATCTCCAAAGCGTAATTTAAAATCAATACTTAATTTTTGTAGATGATTTGTATTTATTTCCAATTCTGCGTTGATTATATCAGTTGCAGTAAATTTCAAAAGTATTAAAAATCTTGACCTATCAATATGCAGACTTAAACAAGTTTAATTTAATTTGAAAGTTTAAAATAATTGTTCGTGCTTGAATTAATGTAATATCTTTTTCTTGGTGACGTGTTTGATTATCATTGAACTTTGCAAATACGTCAGCCATATAAGAAATATTGTTTTTATTTTTTATTTTATTTTATTTTTTTATTTATTGCAATTCGTCACTTAAGGCTGGATTAATTTCAATAAGAAATTCTGTAACTGCTTAAACAATTCAACAAGATTTTGTAAACATGCACTTTTTCACAACTATCGTATTTCGGTGTGTAATAATAACTGGTTTGATAGTCCATCATTTTCTTCACAAAGCTTATCAAACAGTCATGATTTAAGAGGTTATGCTCTAATTTGGGCCATCTTGTAACAAAATGGAGCAAGAATCATTTCTCACAAGTCTTAGAATGAGAACCCATCATGAGACGCGCATACCTTAAACCGCAAAATAAATAATTATTTAAAAAAATATGCAATAATGAGAAATTAAATAAGCTATAATCTATCATAAAAACTTTACTTACTATACTATAAATACAAATGGTATTCCAAACGTAAATTGTATATACTACGTTGCAGTCAATAAATTTGTGATTGAATAGCGTTGGTATTCATTCATCGGCTCTTAATCGGCCCTCAAAATCAGATCACCCCTAATTATACTATATCGACCCCCCCCCTCCCCGGGGATGATCAATACAGACCACTTTGCCGACTCAAGTTCTGTATAAAGCATCTACCTTTTATTTAAACAAAAGTAGAATTTTATTTTATTTTATTTCAGAAGCATTTAGATTGTCAAATCATTTAAGAAGGTTTCTAATCGGTTATACGCTTTCAAAAATGAAGCACGTTGTGCTTTCATCTTACGTTTTATTACTTCCATTTTATTACTGTCTTAATTCTATACTATATTGAATATATTCCAAATAAATCAATATCAAATATTACTTTCTTTAATCCGTTAATAAATATTTAAAATATTCATAATTATCTTCATATGTAATAAACGTAAGGAAAATTCTTACTTCAATATCTCCAATTCAGGGAGGCCGACCATCCAGGAGTGCCATATTGTCGAGTACATCTTCCAGAAGTTTTTATTCCTTTGTGTGTATATAATCCACTAAAAGGGACAGAGCTACCCCGCGTTGCCTGTGGTTTGATATCCAAGTCGCCCAATACCTTAAATAAAGTGAATGACTACTCATGTGAAATGATTAAAAATGTAATGTAATGATGTGAAACTAATTTACAAAGTTATACTGAGATAATTATTATACATTTTGTTTTACATTCCAATGCCATCTTTGCGACGTGACCGAATACGTTTGTATTCCTGGAGAGCTCATATTCGAGTCTTGGCTATACATGTATGCCAAAAAGTAAATAACGAAAACATTACTTTCGCCTCTGCCGCCACTTAAGTGTAGTCTTCATTCTGTTTGCGAGCTGATGTTGAGTTTTGAGTGCTGTACGTGTAAGGTTTGAGTGGGTGTGAACACATTAAGAGACCAAGAAGTGAGTTTTAGCATCATATGATCGTCGTGTCCGGGTGTAGAGGGCTCCAGGAAGCGACCCATTCTTGAGACCTAGATGTCGAGTGGTACAGCTTCCGATCAGGTCTGAATACAAATATCATTTGATAATCGATCCTCTGTAAAAGTGGATTTTGGCACAATGACATCCCAGCACAGGAATCCTGGTACATTGTTTCAGCAAGATAAAAGCTCAGTCGCATACGGCACGAGTTGTCCAGAATTGCCTCCCTCAAGTGCAAACACTTCCATAACCTTTCCACTCCCCGGATCTGTCCCCTATAGAACATATTTGAGATCAGATGAGGCATCACCTACCATCTCGCCTCAATATTTAAGATTTAGAAAGCAAGAAAACCTACGTACAACAAACGTGAGCCATTCTGTCCCAGGACAATATCAGGCTTTTGTTTTGTAGCGAATAATAGTCTTCGTTATGATTAATAGACAAAATGATACGATAATAATCAACCAAATATCTTTAATTAATTTATTCAATGTTGAATAAACAAAATCAAAATAAATTAATAATGTGAACGGGGTTAAGTAGTCGCGTCTTTAACCAAATATTATAATGAGAAATTCTACTTTTCTGGATAATTTTAAGCAGACGACTTTAAGTCCTTCGATCTGATTCAAATAAACTTCTAAAAATGGGATCGGAGTCAAGTAAATATGCTTAATATATCGCCATACAGTTGCTTGAACCAATATAGTGTTCCTAAGAGTCTCTCTAATTCATCAGCCTCCTTCTGAAATATTATTCATCCCATTCGCTACACTTTTTATAAAGTAACGCTAATTTTTTTTTATCATTATTCTTTCACAAGATAAGGTTCTCATATCAAACATCGCAGTAAAGTAAGCCCAGAGGTTAGTTAAACGAAAATGCACCCTAGGAACCGTTACTCAGTATCATATCGTATTGCGGTCTGTATCGCAATCCGAGGCGATGAAACGCCTTATCGTAGAAGACTGGTCTAAGGCTTATAAATGCTTCACCAATTATTCTTCTACGCTGATATTCAGATAGCTTGTGTCTTTCTTATGAATCATTAAGTATATTAAATTTCAATTGTATCCAATGCGTTCTTTTGGAGCGCTGTTTTCATTGACCTTGAGTATGTAAACGGAATATTTCGTGATGAAGTATATTTATCATCTTGTTACAGATAATAACTTTTTACATTTACACGTATTTCTCATATTACTCAAATATTTATCTCGTATCGGGCTACCTATAAACGTAAGTAATTCTAGAAGTAAAGTGTGATACACACACACACACATATTAGTATTGTTCGTCATGTAATGTATATCTTTGTAAAATAATGAAACTCATTATTATTTTTAATGTTATTTCATATATTCTTATTATTAGAATTTTTTAATATTGTTAATAAGACTATCTGACTTCTGAAAAGTATTGTTACTTTGAAATCTTAATGCTTTTTAATTATTGTTATTAATGTTTATAATTTATTACGATAATGTTCATGCACGAGATCTGATTCGGTCTGAAAGCTAACGTACAAAACAAATACTAATAATCGGATATTTTTGTACATTAACTCTTGTCCATTAACATTTTTTTTGTTTTGTTTTTAGAAGATAATATTGTAGAAACCACACTTTCACGTAAGTAATGGAGCATTCCGAAAATTCTCAATCATCATCTTTCAAAAGCATTTAAATGCATAATAATGAAGGAATAAATAAAGTTAAAATGCAGTACTCTTTCGGTAATCCGACAGATATCGGATCAGATACCACCGCCGAATTACCGGAAAATCGCTAATAATAACGAAATTTAACAGAAAAAGCTATATATTAATGTTTAAAATTTAATACAATACTCTAGAAATATCAAACATATGAATTAATCAATTGTATGTAAATGTATAGTTTTGCAATAATATTCTGCATTATTTTATTGAAGTAGAAGTCATTAAATAATTTTCTGTGACTTGTCAGCCGGTATAAAAATCCGGATTGGTGAAGTGCAAGATTATAGAGGGAGAATTGTAATATGTGAAAATAGTGCTGAAAATAAACGAAACTTATGAGTGATGATTCGTCTGAGATAACACGTGTTTACACACAGAGAGAGATTCTTCTTTCAATATGATTTAAAACTGGCATGTCCTGCCATTGACCCTAATTGATAGCTTGTAAAATATCGTGCGAAAAGAAAGGAAGAAAATTTACTATCAGATCGAAATATTAAGTGTTGAAGAAGCGAGAGATAAGAAGTGGTATTTATTTATTTAGTATTAATGCAATAAATTCTATGATCGTAATTTATTTACTATGATAAGTAAGTTTAAAAAGAACTTCTTTCAATGACATATATTCATATTTAAAGTAGAAACCGAAAAACAGCTCTTTGAGAAAAAAGAGACAAACATTTTTAAGGGGACACGGAAAATGAAAAATACTAAATTTACAAAACAAATTGTTGACCGAAAAAAAAATTCTATAATCAGCTATCTATCATTAGAAACAAAAAAAAAAAAATACTCATATCGTTCGATATTTCAGATGCAAAGGAGCTATGGAATCTAATGCATTTTAATGACTCTTTGCTTTCATAACTTTCATGTTCTCAAAATGAATTTTTTTAACATTTAAAAACCTCTTTGCGATTCAAATTTTACTGAAAACCATAAATATTTTTTAAAAATTGTATTTTTCATTGTATCATAAAATAGCACGAGTATTTTTGATTATTTTGATAGTTTATTTAAAATTTCACTACTGAGAATGTATTCTGAGGGTTTATTCAGAATGAGAAAATTACATTGCTAAAGTCAATATATTTTTTCTCCTTCGTTAATGAAGCAATTCAAAAACTCATGGGTCAAATTCTTTATTTTGTGTTTAAATGTGAGAAGATATTTTATGAAATCGTTTTAAATACTGAATCATAAAGAGCTATTTAAATATACAGGAAAAAAGAAGTGAACATTTTTAGCAAATCTCAAAGTTATGGGTGATTTTCTTAAAAAACTTTTGCGTATCATATAAACATATATTAAAAAATATTAATATTGAATTTAATGAATATTGAACATATATAAACATATATTGAATATATATTAACATATATTGAATACATACAAACATATATTTCATGAAAATATGAACATATATTGAGAGAGAGAAAAATAATTAATGTTGAATTTAGCAAAGATCGAACAAAAATTATAGATTTTAGCATTTTGAGTCCCTTGTCCTCTTAAAATCCAGTTTTGAAGACAAATATTAGTAATTCAGTTAGAATGGGAGCAATCAGTGTGAAGACAAAAATCAATTTTAATTCATTACTAGTTCTCAATGAATTAAAAAAAAACACCACAAAGCAATCCATGGACATTATTCTTCTTTTTAAAAAAAAGTTTAATATACAACTGAAGTATTTCGTTATTAATTCTGCAATCACTTTGCGTTTCGGATATGAAATTTTCCTTCAGTCATCGACATTGATTCACAAATTGCAAACAAAAGGTGAATAAAACTCTTTAAAAGTCACTGTTAAGTTCTATGTTATATTCTTTATTACATACAGTGAAAAGGTAAATCCCTTTAAGCAATTGATAACTATTTTATATCGGAAGATTTAATTCAATCTATGTGAGAACAAACGATTAATGAGAACTTTTACAATTGAAAGCACTATGATTTTTAAAAAGATACTCCAATTATAGTTGTGAAATTAGGATAGATAAAAATGGAAAATACTTTATTCCTAGGATTAATTAACAATACAATCATAGTATCGGATACTCTCTCTCTCTGTCAAAACTGTTTTATTATTTAGTTTTTAGTTTTAGTTTTTATTAACGTCGCACTAGAAGCAAAACGAGGGCTATTGGCGAATGACCTCGTAATTTTGAACCACGGACGAGTGACGTACGTATTATATAATGTGTGTCATACAAGTACAATTAATCATATAAATGACTTAGAACATAAATGCTGTTTTGTTAAAAAATTTCTCAAATAATCGTTGCATTCTTTGGATGAAACAACTAATAAGCAAGGTAAATCGTTAAGAATTCTTTTAAGCTGGATGTCAAGTATTGAGAAAAAGAGAGACAGTAAAAAAAGCGATAAAAAAAGTACATATTTTTGATTTAATTTCTTTGGACCTGCTCTTCCAAAGATGTCAACTCAGGTTATTTTATATCAATTACGACAATTTCATATACTGTCTATACATAAACTTTTTTTTAAAAAAAAAAACCCGTCAAATTGTTTTCTATATTGAAAACCCGTCAAATCTATTTGAAAGAATATAAGAGGAACAGAAACTTAACAAAATCGCTATGAGATATTTCAGATGCTTCATTTTCCAACACATCAAAAAATTCAGTGAAAAATTAAGAACACCTTATTTTTAGAAATATGATTCAAGCCATTCAAATTCACGAAAATATGTACGAAAAAAGTTAAGTCAAATACAAATCCAATAATAACTCATATCATTAATAATATTTTATTGTTTCATTCAATTCTTTTACAATGTCCTGTCTGTGCCATCGTCCTACTGGAAGCATTTAGCTTGGGAAAGAACTGTTTCCGACTGGAACTCCAAATTCTTGGCCCCATCTAAAGCTTTGTGGACTAAAAAGTTTTTTCCAACCATTTATCAACGGCTAAAATGCAAGAAATTTGTTACTGATTTTATCTCAGATTCTAACAAGACATGGAAATTTTAAGAGCTATTTATCTAGGTTTAACTTAATTGGTAATGATATTTGTTCTTGTGGTCTGGACGATGAAACCGCGGAACATGTCTTGTTGTATTGTAATCTATATTTTTGTAAAAGAGAAAATTTTAAAAAGGAGTTAAAACGCTTAGGTATTTCCTGGCCACCTATTTTGTCTTTGTTGGTCAATTGTTCTGAAAGCCTTAATGTCTTGAGAAAATTTGTTTACTGTATAGATTTTTAAAATTTATAGTTACCTTCCTTTCTTTATATTTATATATTTCCTCCCTTCCTTTTATTTATATTTGTCTCTATTATGTTTGCCCCCCCCCCCTTAATTATGTTTTTTTTATTATTATTTTATTTTTTAAATTTATTATTATTATTGTATAATGTTGTTACCACTTACGTCTGTAAGCCTCATGTTATGCAATGTGAAGCATGAGGAGTTTTGCAAATAAATTGATTTAAAAAAAAATTCTTTTACAAGTCCTGGTACCTATGATGGAACACTGTTCTGCTAAGTAATTTATAATCCGAATAGTTTCATTTCTTTTGATCCCTGAACCCGTCAATGGGAACGTGAAAAATTCTGACTTTTTCTTGGACATTTTACAGCCCTCTTAAATTACATAATTATTTTTACTTTAAAGTAAAATATATCCTTAAATTCCTAGTTAAATATAAATTACATAATATACCCAATTTATTATTTTTTAAAGAAATCTGTCTAACTCTAATGAATGGATACAGAAAAAGTAACATATGAATCACCACAATATTGACAAAATATTTCTGCATGGCTTTAAAAAAAACATAGCGGAAAACATTTCTTAAGATTATATTATTGCATTGAGACTATATAGATAATAGACTATAAGATTGTCTGCATTTGAAAATCAACGCGAGTAAAAGCTCCAGTAAAGGCGCAGACATTTTTCTACGAGGTTCATATCAGTAACCATAAAGCTGAACAAGGAACTAAGCAAAATAAGGAACTATTTGAACAGTTAGAATTGAGAGAACACACTGGAAACAGTGGAAGAATTTAAATTGTTGCAAAATGTGTCAAGAGTTATTGTATGCTCGAGTTGCCAATTATTCTAAGCCCGAGTCGACATTAGTTCCATTCCCGAGTCATCTGTTATTACCTTGTCAAGTTACGTTTGTGATATTTGTAAAAGTATACAGTCTCAGTACAGTAAAATTAGAGTATACATTCCATTGTGTTTACTTCTTAGAATCACTGATTAAGTTACAACCATTGATCCGTCGAGCCGTAAGCTCAAGAACTGAATGCAAAATATCAGTGACAACAGTGGATTTGATACGATAAAAAGAGTTGTTAACATCAAAGTTAACTTTATTATAAAAGTGGCTAGAAACAGTCAAAAAATGTTCTTGAAATTGAATTGAAAGTGAAATAAATACCTTTTAAAAATTGTTTCAGGTATAAGAGCAATAGAAATCAAACTGTATAGCATAAATTACTTTTAGTTTAATACTTTAAAAGGAATAAGTAACATTCTACGTGGGTAAAACCGCAAATCCATTGAATAGTTCAAAAATAACAAAATAAACACTTACCTTAACACTCTTATATATTCGACGAATCGTATAAACAAATTAACATGAATTTACAATAACTTACAAATTTAAATACACGTAAGACTTTGTCAAAGAGAATATAAAATAAGCAATATCTAAGCTTCTAAGTACCAAAAAAGTTGTTCCAATGAATGTCAACTGCTCACCGCCACAGTTATGTGTTGTTCAAGGAAAATAACTCAAAAATCAAAACGGGCACACTAATTGCATTTGTTGTGTGGCAACAGTCGATCGCGGCCAGCCGCTTCCATTTCGAAATTCAAAAAGTGAAATTTATTTTCTATTATGAATAAAAATATTTGACCAGCTTTTATTTAACTTCGCATAAATGAAAGTATGTTTGTTTAGGTCAAATCTTACAACTCTTCTTTAAACTTCTTCTACTTCACCAATTGCCTTGAAATTCAACTTAAGTACCTATGTAGTCCCGATGGCAATACAGTTATCTGCTCTAATGACCATGGCCTGATGCTACAGACAGGATAAGTCAGCTTGGCCGCTCTCTATCACCCCTCATATATGTGTACTCCCCATGCTACGATACAGTACCGCCCCCCCCCCCTTCTATGATAATTGACGCATATCAGCTTTTCGTTACAATCCAACTAAAACGCAGAATGGTGGATATTTAAAGACTTAATGTCGTTCAGTTAGAAAAGCTTTTCATAGATGTTACTGGGTTAAGTTGACCCAACGTTCCCAATGCCGTGTTCATTAAAGAAACTTTTAAAATTAATTGCTGTCGAGTATTTTTACTTTTGTTTAAAAAATAATAAATTATGAACTATTTTATTTACTTAAAATTAAATAGATTCGATATTAAATTCAACGCGTAGATAATTATTGACATCATCATTCAATAGTTCTTAATCACTAAAAAACTTCTTAGACAAGCAATAAATACATACACGGGGATTTTTCTGACAATTTGTGTTGCTCTTGGGCAAATTAAAATAACTATATAATTGTTAAAATTAAGACGAACGAGAGAAGCATTGACTTAATTTCATTATTATTATTCACTAGAGCATGAGATATTGACGACGGATCGTGTAAAAACGAGCCCTGTAGTCAGATAACGAGAATGATTACTTATCTGGCTATTCCCGAATGACATCATAATTCTTATATTTCTTATTTTTCATTATTTATTCTTTTTTTTTTTTTGGAATGTATAATGATCTGTATTAAAATGACGTCACAACTTCCTGCTAAGAGCAAATTCTACATCCTTGTGCAAATTAATTGAAACAAACTTGAAAAATTAAGAAAACTAAAAGAAATACTATTTTCTTTCAATTTATACAAAAGCAAAAACTTTTAGTACTTTATATGACCCCTACGATTCTTTATTAACATTTAGATACCATTCGGTATGGATTCCACCAATGTTTTGCAATCATTTAAAATATTTGTGTCCTGGCAGCGGTTCGCCAACAGGCAGATCATTCACCGATTGTGGAGACCGCCAAACAGATTCTACGGCGCTGCGAGGCGTTCATCGCCAAAGGCAGCAACCCTGGTGCGCGCGCTTCTTCTCTTCTGAAAACTGACACATTCTCTCTCTTTCCGACTTGTGCTGTAACTTGATGCTCGCACGGAGCTCGTTGTACGTAGTTCAATGGTGTGTTAATAAAGAAATATCAAAATGTTTAGTTTGTGTGAATGTTTATACCAGCAGCCGCAGCATCCTTATACCACACAGGAATTAGCGCCGTCATTAGCTTCTCTATAGTTGTACAGTATTACATAGTTGTACATATACAGTTACATAGTGGTACATATTCAATACGTGATTCTTGCATATAGCCAGAGATTCTGTATTGGGTTTATATCAGAAGAGTTCCCAGGCCATTCCAATGTCTCAATTTGTTTCTCAGAAATGAATTTCTTGACCATTTTGGACGTATGGTACAAGGCTGAATCTTCTTGAAAAATCCCCGTTCCATCAGGGTATCTTTTCTTCAACTCTGGAACAACCATTTTATCCAGAATAGTAAAATATTGCTGAGAACGCATTAGACCGTCAACAGGCTGCAAAGAACCAACCCCATTGTAACTGAAACAACTAAAAAACATCTTTTGAGGGAGTTTAATAAATTGGTTCATGTGGCAATCCGAATACTTTCGCCTGGCGATCTCCGCTCGTGTTCATTTTCCTGGCCTGGGAGAAAAAAAATGACTTTCGTCGATAAATAGCGCATTTCTCCAATTTTCGACTGTCCAATTCTTATATTTTAACGCCCTCAAGTACTGCTTTTTCTTCATTGGTTGGGTCAGAAGCTATTCCTTCAAAGGTCTATGGGCTGGCCGACCGGACACCTTCAAACATTAAATGAGATAATATTTATTACATGCTCTTTTAAATCTCTATTAAGGGCAGCTCCAGTCTTTGGAGGCAATTTTTTATAAATTTGTAAGCAGAAAAATGTTATCTTTTGGCATTGTTTTTTTCCGGCTACATTTCTCACTACGCTTTGAAGATATGGATCCTGTTTCTTTATTTTGTTTTATGATATGGCTCACAGTTGCAATAAGAACGTCAACTATGTTCGAAATCTCTCTATAAATCTTAAGCGTATATTCGGAGAGAGTAATAATATTTGTACGAATTCGAGGCGTTATATCCCCTGACGACATTGAACTCTCAACTGATGTGATCATAGCTGGAGCTTTCATCTATGGAAGTTCCAGCACATGTGCTATCAGAATCACTCTAATTTGATGAAATTGTTGCTAGGCAAAGGATTTATTCATCCCACCCATATTTTAGTATGACTTTTGAAGAATAATAGGAATGATTTTAAAATTCATGAAAAAAATAGTTTTTTTCAATTACTTAGCGCAAGGGTGCAATCCTTGTTTTACGTCCCCAGTCAGTCTGTTCGGCGACGCCACAGCGTTGGTTTGTAAGGTGACATTTGATGTGATAAGAATGTATGCGCGCCATATGAAAATATTGTTAATAAAAGATTTTTAAAATGAACTATATGCTTCGATATATTGGTCACTACGCCATACCCGCTCCAAATTTTCTGCATTATGTCACATAAAAGCTTCGAGACTCATTAGATGCAATATGAAGCAGCATCTGTAAATTCATATGACTTTAAAGTAAAAAGAATTTTAGATTTGAAATTATTCGAGTATTAGGAAGGAGAGAGGAGAGTATCCATTAACCAAGCCCTTATGGTCTTAAAGAGAAGGATGCGAGATAGTATAGTAAAAAAAGTGAGGTATTGTAAAAACGTTTAAAAATTATTGTTCTAGCTTTCAATTCTTATATTTCATGTCAAGAAAATTTCGGTCCCGAATAAAACTAGAAAATCAATTAACGTCAAGTATAATTTACAGAAATTCCTTTATTAACATACAATGCATTCGAAATTAAAAGGTCTATTAATTTTTTATTAAAGTTTTAATTTCAGTGATCATTTTATAGCGCTCCACCCACTTTTTTTTCTGACCCAATTCTTTGTAGAACCCGTTTGGGAAATTTTTAATGATAGTTATACTGTGTGTGTATAGAATATTTCATAAGGATATATATGTTGGAAATCTTACAGAACTTCAACTCTATGGGGGGGGGGGAAACGTCTGTTGTGCGTGGTTACTAACAATAAAAACTATATCTTACGAGGAAGAAACAGCAACGGTAAACAAATGTTCCATTGTGTAATGTGTCGTATTATTTTAGAAATAATGGTTAATACTTATCTTGCACATCGAAAAAACTATTGTACATGAAACATTTTTATTTGTTATAATTTAAAATAATGCTTTAAGAATCGATACATCGCCTAGAAATTCCAAGTGTAATTGTTAAGTTTGGTGCCTCCGTTTTGCGCATGCTCGTGTGAAGCCGCTCTTCCACAATTTCGTTTTGCTTTGATTTGATGAGTTGAACGTTACACTGAGAAGCAACTAGAGAGTTATTGGCGACGGTCCTCGCAATTTTGAGCCTCTGGAAAAAGATGAGGACGACACCTGAACTGGCAACTCCCTCTCCAAACTTCCACATCACGCCTGAGGGAGGACTTGGGACCTCGACCAGATTTAACGTGCATTAGCCCCGATACGCGGCCGCTTTTTAGTGGTATCAGGGCTTGAACCTACGACTCGATAAAACAACGCCGGCCCCAAATCCGTGACCATGATCACTAGACTACCACGGTCACATTAGTTTTAGTATAGAAAAGTAATTTGAGCTTCCAACATTTTATTAGAATGTATTTAGATTTTCTTGTGTATTTACTTTATGTTTTGTATTTTTCTGTAGTGTAATGTCTTATTAAAATAAGAAAATAAAAATGAATAACTTCTATATTATTATAAGAACTTTCTACAGATTGACGTTATTTACTGACGACTTTCTTCCCCGAAAAAGCGCTCTATAAATAAAAAAAAAAAAAAAAAGAGAGATAGAGAGAGAGAGGAGTTTTTTTTTTTTTTGCTTACCTTAATTAGAGAATTTGCAGTTGAGGGCTTTTTTTATAAGCGAGAAATTTTGATGAATTAATTTATTTTTTGCCTCAGTAATGTTAATTCTATGGAGTTTCGTAATATCCATCTCAAATCTATATTATTATTTTTAATTGCAAGAAATAAAATGTATTTGAAAGTGTGAAAAAAAGAGAGGTTTGTCTAGATTTATTTTATTTTTCTGACTTATGTAAATATTTTTAAATACTTATTAAACAATTGAAAGTTTACTTCCAACAGATTAAAATGATCATAAAAGTACCATCAGTATCAAAAAATAAAGTGAGTCCAGGGGAAAAAAATATCCTTCTTTTTATATTCTTTTAAATGCATTTGTTTATTTTATTTTATTATTTTTTTTTTGTTGTTGTTATTTTAGAATCAGTACTGAGGTTGAGGATTAGAAAGGAAAATAAATTATGGAAAAAGGGGAAAAAAACCAATGTTTTCATTTCCTCTCACCCCCTTCCGTTTCGTTCGCTCTATTCAGAAATGGATATTCATGACCTATTTAGTTGATTATGCAGTAGAAATGTAGATTTCTTAGAATTTGTGAAGTGATATGGTGTAATGACACTTGTTTACGGTGTTGTGTACTTTTCAAATTTGGTGGCATTTGCGCACATATCAGAACGTTCGAATATGTACAGAAAATGTTCAAATGTAGCATTTGCGTATATTATAGACAAAACTTAGCTGAGACAAGAGGAAGAAGTTATTTTTTAATAAATATTTTAATGTAAATTTATAAAATTCATTTTATGCCTAAAAAGTTTTGTTGAATTCTACTTGTACAAAAATTGCAAATTGCCAAATAATTTTAAAATTAGTCTTAATTTTGTGAAAATTTCTGAAATTTAAAATTTTTTTTAATTAATATTTAATGTATAATTCAATAATTTCATTCGATGTAAATAAAAATATTACTTACTGCAGTCAATAATAAAGTCAGTTTTTTTATTATTATTATGTACCTCCATTATGTTTCCCATTTAGTGATACGGGAGAGATCTCACATCAAAACCCTTGAAGCTAAAAAAAAAATTATAATAATCTCCACCCCTAAAAATACAAGATGGCTCTTGTACAACGTCGACGTCAGAAAAGCTCTGGAACTTCCCGCACTTAATTCTGACTAATAGCTCCAAGTTTTTACAATAGCTCCTCCTCTACCTCGACAATATTTCACTTTATAAAATATTACTCCTTACCATCCAGGCATGAAATGAAAACATCTCAAAACCTAAATGCATCCTTTACCATCCTACCTTATTTAATATTCGCGTTCACACTGTTTCTTCCTCCCCCTCTTTCTCTCTTTCCCTACTAACATTTTTCTTTCACATCCATCTCCAGTTGACATACTCCAACGCTATCCAATCAATTTATAAATTTTGACAAAATTATATGTTAGCACTCCAAGGGACAACATGTTTTAGGTGGGGCGTTTTGTCGTTTGCTTCAATTTTATTTACTTTTAGCTTAAATATATTCAATTTAATAATTTATCGTTTCCTTTAATTTTAATATCGAGAAAGTTTACTGCTGTCCATTTCTCGATATTTCATCGTTTACTTTAATTCTTATATTCAATTGAGTAATTTAATAATAATTATTGAAAAAAATCGTACCTTGGGTGGCTAAATCTGTTCTAAGCATAAAACATTTTTTATAATGTATTAAATACTATTTTAAATCACATTTCACTAATATTTAATTCTTGAGAATTTTTAACTTTAACTCAACAGTATTGTAAAAAAAGAAAAATAAAGATATATCTGGGTAGGATTTTGCGGCAGATACTGCACTTCTTGACATTCATTTACAATGCGAGGTTATAAACACTTTCGGCTAGGAACTTCAAATCTCTGTATCGGATTGGATTAGAATAGTTACATTTTCCGTACTGAGATTTGTAACGCTAAAAAAAACACTCATAGTGAAGAAATTTTTTTGTAAAAATATTCAATAAAGATATTTTTAATAAAATTTCAATATTATTATTTAAAAAGTGTTATTAGTAAAAATATTTATTCATAGTACCTGATTATACTATTTACATCTTGCTAATTTAAATAACTGTCGATTGAAAAATATTTTTGAAGTAAAATAAAATGAAACATATATTTATTTATTAAATTGCTACTTCTTTAAATTTCGAATTGTTCTCTCAAAAACTACGTGATTCACACCATTTGAATTTTTAATGTGAATTATCCCCTTGTGCTTCAATCTGTGATATCCAACGCTAAAAAGGTGTTCTAACTTATTCATTTTTGATGTAGTTATTTTTATGATGAGATATGTATACAGTTTCGGCGGAGAAGTTATCACCACTTTGGAAGTTGTTTTTCATTCCTGTCATCACAGAAATGGGATTACTGTGATGACAGGAGTGAAACAAACTGCCGATATTTGGATCCGGAAAAAAAAACTGACCGTGCATCTTTTGCAGTGCCTTTAACCGAATTATTTTCCTTAAGTATTTAATTAATAAAATTAAATAATTTAATTATGAGTAATTAGTAATTTTCTTATTTTTTAGATTTAACAGTAGTAACCTTTTAATAACTTTACAACTAACCTTTCAAAAGTAACGGAAAAGCTTCCTAAATTAAATTATTATATTTATTTTATTTTATTTAAACAAACTAATTTATTTCTGTTTTAAGGAACATCAGAATGTATTTCATAAATATACATACATATTGCACATAAATACACACACACATACACACACACACACATATATATATATATATTTAAATACATTTCGTTTATAAAACTGAGATAATATTTAAAATGAACTTATAAATGTAATTAATTTCCAAAAACAAATGTCTTAAAGAGGTAAACTGTTTGCTTTATGTATTTATGTTATGAGTGTTTACTAATTTGCTTAGTTTTAAAGAAAATTTGCAAATTAATTAGTTGTTTTTATTGTTGTGTATTTTATCTCATATCAACAGCTTTCACAAATTCTTATTTGCTTTAAAATCGAATTCTATAAAAATTAGTTTACTTTTGTCAATATGGGCATAAATGTCATAATTCAAAACGTGCATTTATACTTTTTTTTGGTGATGAAATTGAAAATTTTTCGACAATATTTAACTGTTTCGAGTACTGAGGAAAAGATAGGATATTAGAGAGTAGTTATTAAAACTTCAGGAAACATAATTTTTACTTGATGATTTAAAAAAAAAAAAGCTTTATTCTGATGCGTATAAATATAGTTTATGATATTAATGTTTCAGTGTATCTACATTAACGTTTAATGCCGACGTAATGATTTGGCCCCCTATCTATAAATGTAAAATTATCTTTGTTCTCTTTTCTACTATTTGATAAAATACATTTATGTATTACAGTATTGATTAAAAAATTATTTTAAATTATTAAAGTGAATGAATCACTTTTTTTCATGTTATTTTCTCTGCTTAGTTTACATTCTAAAGTTAACAAAAACACTGTTAAATATATTTTCAATACCTGAAGTTTAAAATGATCAATGAAAAGCTGAATCTATTGCCGAAAAAAAAAATCATTTCCATAACATCCAAGATACCTGCCTTCCATAATAGCACCAAGAACTTAGCATCAAGCATGTGTTTTTATTGAGTGAAAAGCGGTAATCGTAACGAATTTAAAGGAAATTAAAAATTTCGTATGGATTTTAATTCGGAAATGTTATTTCTTTCTCATGACTGAGAAAGAAGCATGGTCTCAAGGACATTACATATTTTCTTCGGATGAAATTATACTCTCATGTCCAAAATTATCGTTACTTACCTAAAATAACAATATTAAAGGAAATACCAATATAAGTACTCTGTAGTTATATTCAAAACTTGTAACCGCTACTGGAACTGATGTATCTCAGCTAACAAAATTTTATCCAATATCTCGTTTACATTGAATATACTTATTGTAACACATATTCTAGATATTTCGTAAATCACATACAAAAAAATATGAAGTAGCCGATATGAATTCTTTGAGAATGGTAGAAATTAAAGGGAAGCCTTCGAATCAAGAGAATGGCAATATCCTGAAGCGGCGAGTAACACTTTGCCCCGGGTGGTTTTCAAGTGTTCGAATAATGTTGAAGGGCAGTTTTACCCCCCACCCCCAAGGGGAAGAGAGATGAACTAGGTCGACTTGCAAGAATAAAAATGGGTGCCATAAATCACAGAACTGATACGCTGACCACAATTTGGACATCCCTTCTTCGCTTTAATTTTGGCATTGTACTGTAATTTTTTAAAAATTTAACTGTAATTATGAAATATTTTGGTGCGCTGGGCACCGGACGAAATGTACTGTTTCCTAATTCTCCTGTTCTGATTGGAGATAGTGTCGTAAGACTCTCCCATTAACTATCAACGCAGAACTGGATAAATGAGGAAGAAGTGGTATGAGGAAGCAGCCGGAACTAATGCTCATTGTTATTTTTAGTCGTGAATAAATGTAGAAGAAAAAGAAGCATTTGCCCACAGAGGGTGGGGAGACAAAACAGAACTTTTGCGTCGACTGGTTTCTTCTCGTTTCCAGAAGGTGTGCGTGCACTATACAGTTATTTTCTTCCACCCACCCAAGACTTTCGTGACAGCTGTCAAAATGCAAAAAAATGGAGGGGGAAAAAATTAGAGCAAAATAGAAGAATCAAAAGCACAGAAAAGGGATTTTCATTATGGGAGGGGAAAAAAGAAAAAGATTTTGAAAATAAAAGAGGGGACAGCATGAAATTTTTTTTAAAAAAAATAGTTTTCTCTTTCTTGAGGAAACTACTTCTCTCTCTCTCTCTCTCTTTATCCGCGGTTGACCAGTATCATATGATTACTTAACCAATTTTTTAGATACACCCATTTCTCTCTTCCAGGGGAACATTTTGTCATTCTGTTTAGAACATGTCTTTCTCTCTCTCTCGCTCACGCACACACACACACGCACACACATACATACACACACACACACACACATATATATATATATATGTGTGTGTGTGTGTTCTCCGAACTTTTTTCTTCAATTTTTTCGTCCATTTCATTGTAAAAAAAATGGTCCCTTTATTAACTACAGAACTTACAAACATCTTGAGTAACCATAAAATCCATTCCATTTCTTATAATCCACAAAGTATCAGAATCATTGAATGATTCCATGGTCATTTCAGAAGTTCTATTGTTACCCATAAAAACATTAATTGGTCCAATTTTCTACCTATTATATTATAAACGAAAAACGCTAAGTAGTGAAAAATTACTGAAATGCAACAAATTTACAACAAGTAAATTGTACTACTTTGCGCTTACTATCTGATATCATTTCCACAAGTTCTTTACAGACATCTGTTCCACCCTCATAATTCATCCTAATGAAGTTCCAATTTTCTTAGGTAAGTTTTTAATTTTATAAAATACGACTAATTTTATTTATTCATTATACCTTTATTTTTTCAAGTTTTTAACAAGGTTTTCTAATGAAGACTTATAAGTTAAGTCATTCAGAATTTAGAAATGATATCAATTAATTTTTTTTTTTTCCCTCAAAAAACAGTTGAACGCTTCCTTTCTCAGAAAAATTTAAATTCTTTTAAAGAAATTTAATCGCAACATTAACGTTCTGAATCTTCCAGTTCTTTGGATTGGAACAATTCTTATTTAGAGTCAAAAGAAACTCTCCGGAAACTCTGTGTTGTTAATGATACGACCGAAAGAGGTGTGAAATTGATACAAGATTTTAATGGGCTCTTAATTATGGATGAAGAGCAAAGTCAATTTCTTCTCCAATGTGTCAAAGACCACAGAAAGCAATACATAGACTGAAAGAAGGTTACTCTTAAACAAAAATTTATTTAAATGCATTATTAAAAAGTGAATTTGTTGTTTCATAATACATTTCTAAAATGTATTATTTAATAGTTTTACAGAAAAATCATACGACTTCATAATATAAGTGTTTATTTTAGTTGTTTCGTTGTTTTATTTTAAAGACGGACCAGCTACGCTTGCTTCCTTTTTACTTTTTATTTGACCACACATCTAAAAGCTATTTACAAACGCACCAAATTTTAATCATTTAATAATTGTGAGCTTCAAATTATCAAGAGTTCCATTATTGCCCACGTCAACGTATTACAGAGAAAATTCTCGTCTGCCTTCTTTCACAGAAAGTTCTCATCTGCCGGTACAGCGCTGAAGAGCCGAATATCTGCATTAGCGCGCATGACGTTGGCGCGCATGCGCCAACATCCCGCCCGGCCTTGCCATGTGAACAT
>BMAW01082342.1:358914-420120 GCA_019974015.1 Nephila pilipes
ATATATATATATATATATATATATATATATATATATACACGAATATACATATATATAATAAAGTTTACTTTTATAACTGCAAGAATTACTTGACATTTAAAAAAAATACTCAGAAAAATAAGGACAGTCGCGTAATAACTTAAAAATGAATTTATCACAGAAATATTGTCTATGCGTACAAATATAGTTCATCTTATTTAATGTATTAAAAATGTTGCTTGCTTAGAATTTTGTTCTCATAAATACTCATTTCACAATTTTAGATCACATTATAGGAAACTAATTTAATTAAATGTGGCAACTTCAACAAAAAATGGAAAAGAAATTTTATTCGATTTTTTCATTGAATCTTATAATTCTGATTTTTCGTTATTATATTTCCTTACTCTTGGTTCGCATATGTAACTAACCTATTACAAAATTACGAATTTTTTAAACTTTTGTAACACTTCTTGTAATTTATTCAATGCCATAAATTGAAAGGTTAAAGACAGTTCTTCTGGAAACCAAAGTTCAATAGATTATTTGTAAAACATATATTAAAAGGCTCGATTGATAAGATAGTTATGAAGTAATAATTAATATTGTATGTATATGAGTGATATTCCTCAAAAAGAAATTTAAGTTTCTTCGAATTAAAAATGTTAGAAACACTAATATTCAAACGGGTAAATAGGATGCAAACCTTTCAACTTTCAGTGACACACTGCTGTAATTAAAGATATTGCATTCAATAATTTAATGACAATATATTAACTAATTTAGAGCTTTGTTTTCAATTTTCAATGTAATTTATTTAAGCAGTGTAATTTAGTATTTCATATTTTTTCATATAAAACGCATTTATGTGATAAATAAGAAAGTTGCAGAAATATTTTACGTATGTTGTTACTGATTATTGTATTAATTCTTTTAACATGCTGCTAATGAGATTGGTGTTTCTAGTGAAAATAAGTCAGTAAAAAGGTTCTAAAATAAGAAATATAAGCCTAACGTAATTTTTAAAGCTTTGTACTTTCATATTTGATTAAAACAAGAAAAAATTAGAAACATTTCTTCGTTCTCTCAAGTAGTTAATATGACACAATTAATTAGTTTTATATTTTAGAATAATAATTAAAATAATTATCGAACAGGATTTTCATACCATTTTTCCATCATTTCATAGAAAAATAACAACTCACTTACAGTTGAAAACCATATTGGAGGAATATTTGGAAACTTAGCGTAGTCAATTTGGATGATGTTTTAGATTATAATTCCTTTCTCTATACATACATATTCTAATAAGTATCGCTAAGTTGGTAAATATACGAAAGGAAGACACTTTGAACCTAATGTATGAGGTATATTTCACTTTATTATGTGTCATTGCTTTTTATCTCCTTGCCATTTTAGTCTCGTTCTAGAGTTTCTTTACAGCGAAGTATAAAACAACGAATATGTAATTGTGTATATGCTGATGTATTATATACAGTACATTTTCTATAATCCTACACTTCACCTTACAGGTCTGCCAGTATTCTTTCCTTCTCATTCAGGCATATGAGCTTTACAGACGTTATTTCAATGTAATACTTGTAATTAGGGTTTCTTTCCCGGGAACCCGGGATCCCGGGAAATCATAAGATTTCTGTACTTTTTCTATTCCCGGGAAGGAAGTAAAAGTTGATGAAGAAGATGTTAAAGAAGAGTTTAGCTGTGAAAAGATGGTTTGTTTAGATACCAAAACGCGCTGGAATAATTTGTTGGCAATGCTTGAAAGATTTTTAGAATTAAAGCCAGCAATTTTAAAAGCATTAATTGACATTAAAGAAGAACAAATGATGACCAATGTAGAGTTTGAAACTGTGACTACAATTGTAACTGGCTTAAAGGCAGTAAAAATTGGCTTAGAAAAATTATGCTGTCGAAATGCAACTTTGCTAACTGCAGAAGGTGTATTTTCTTTCGTTATTGGAGAATTGAACGAACAAAATTTAGAATTTGCAAGAAAATATGAAATATTCTCTAATTCAAAGAATTAATGAGAGACGCAACATTAATTTAATAGGATTAATTCAATACCCGAATTTTGGGAGAAAATACGAAGCAGCTGCAGTTACTGTCGATATTTCGCGATTGCCTGGTAAAAATTGTTTGGTTAGACAAGCCCAAATGATAGGAACAAGGCTTTTTTACGAAGAAGAGGACTCAATATCCAACTATTCGCCCTCAGAAGAAGAGAGCATGGAGAATTTGAAAGAAAAACCTATGGCATTGGACGAAAAATTAGAGAAAGCAATTTACTCTAAAACAAAAGTTTTATATTGTTCAACCAAAAAAATTACTAGTCTCAACAAAATCACGAAACAAGAGATGTAGTTTTCGACTCGACTGAAAATCCATCACCAAACATTATAAAACTATAGGAGGCTTTAAAAACAATTCCTCCAACGTCAGTTGAAGCCGAGAGAGCATTTTTTGCTGCTGGATTGTTCGTCACAAAGCTAAGAACAAGGCTGAGTGATAAAAGTATAAATTGCTTATGCTTTCTGAAATCCTATTTTAAAAATGAATAATCAATTTATTACATATTTTTTGTATTTTTAGCCCATTATATAAATAAGCATTAATTTTGGAATTTATATGTATTTTTATTTTATATAATTATTATTGATTTTATTTAAAAATAACATGTTTTTAAATTTTTTGGAACGAGAACGACAATTACATTCCCGAGATTTCCCGGACATTCCCGGGAACAGAAAAACCCTGGAAATCAGAAACCCTACTTGTAATGTCGGCTTTCAATACAAAGCAAAATATTTTTGTAGTTTTAGTTATTTCATGCATGTGACACTTTATTTGTGTATACTATATGAATACACAATGTATATTCATATAGTATACACAAATAAGGTATACTATATGACTTTATTTGTGTATACTATATGAATTTGTGTATACTATGTGAATACACACTAAGCAATGAATATTGCATAAAATTTAAAAATAAATTTTATGCAATATTCATTGCTTAGCATCTCTTCCAAGAGAAAAGTATTCCATACTTATAAAAAATTGTAAATTTTGCATGAGTAATTCTTATTACGTTAATAATGTTTTCATCAATAGTAGGAGACACGTGCAAAAATTATCAATGAATAACAAACTACAATAGCTGCAATGAAAGTAAAAGAAAGCTGTATGTGTCACATTATATTATTATTCATTGTTCCTAATAACTATTATTTCTAGATTGACAGATAAGAGTGTATTTTAAAAAAGTTCTTTCTCCTACATCATAACGCAGCGGTATTTTGTAATAAAATAGACACCTGATAGCTGTAACTGAGGAATGCGAAAATAATAAGAAGTATCGATCATGGTTTAAAAACAATAGAAATATTTTCAGAGACCCTGATAAATGGTGAGAACGTATCAACGATTTCAAAGTTGTAGGTCTTAGCACATGTAACTATACCTCGGCTGTGTTTCAGACCATGATATCAATGTCACGAACCGTCGTAAATATAATGCTTTCCAATGGAACAGGTTTTACTCAATGATTTCACTCACCGGATGCTTTTAACATTTCGCTTTCTTTCGCTGTTAAAATAACAAAAGAAGGAATAAAAAGAACATGAGTCATTATATGAGGTTATTCTGTACGCGTACATTCTGGGTCACACATTGAAATTGTCGGGAAGGTTTTTACATCGAAATTTCACTCAGAGTATGGAAAAATATAAGATTTCTAGAAAGAGTTAAGTAAATTCATTAAAATTATGTAATTTTTTAAATAATTCGAGAACAAATACAATAAGATAGGTAACGAATTGGCACTAAGTCAAAAACGTAAACACTTTTTTTTCCCCCTTCCTTCTGTTTGTTTTCATTTTATAGTCCCCCCTCCTCCATTTCTGATATAAAAACATTGCTGAAATATGAATTTTGAAGACATATTGTATTAAATTAGAAAATGTAACGTGTTTTAACTGAACAAATAATAATAATAATAATAAAATTTTTAGATTTTTTTTTTCCTCCATCAAATTTTGTTAAATCTATATTTCAATACAAAATAAGAAGATAAAATAATTTTTCTTACGTCTTTTCAAATGATTTTTAAAATAATTCTTCAGAATATAACTAAAGTCATTGGTGAAAATTCTCTCAGGTAATTTGATAATTTTTTATTATGTGTGATTGCTTTTTATCTCCTTGCCATTTTAGTTTGATTCTAGAGTTAATTTATCCAGCTATAAAATAATGAATATGTAATTGTGTGTATGCTAATGTACCACATATAGTACTCTCCTAAAATCCGGTACTTTAAATTACCGGCTGTCCAGTATTCCGGCATTTTCATTCAGGCAGATAAACCTTACAGACGTTATTTTATGCCTTCTAATTCAGTAGAATAATATCGGCTTTCAATACAAAATAAAACAGATTTTTGTAGTTTTAGTTAGTTCGTGCATTTGCTGCTGTATTTGTGCGTCCTGAATTAATTTTCGTACAATAATACATAGCTTTTTAGGTTTAAATGCGTTATTTTTTGAGTGATTTTCCAATAATCCGGGGTTTTCGGTAATCCGGTAGAACTCTGGTCCCATATTTGTCGGATTATCGAGAGTGTACAATATTGCGTTTAGAGTCTTGAACAAGTTTTGAACCACATTATCGTTAATTCAGCTCAAGAAAACTTAATCAATATGTAAGAAATCAAGATGATATTTCATGGACGCTTTTTAATTGTGAATATTTTTAACATTTGTAACATCTTGAGATTTATTTGTGCATTCATTTGCATTGTTTGTTTTCTTTTAAAAGAAAAGTCGATTTTCTTTCAAAAACTTATCAGTTATTACTTAATATAGATCGCTATTTTGATCAGATTTTACTCAAGCGAGTATAATAATTCTTTATTTAATTAGTTAATGTTTTTTTTGTATGTAGCAACATTCATTTCTTAAAAAATATTTATTAATGCATCTCAAAACATTTCTAAATAAATGTTTCTTCATTTAATTGCAAGTCCTTTCAACTGAAATTTTTTTTCTTCTTCGACATGAAGGTTTTTGGAGATGGACCTCGTAATTTGAACCACGGTCAAGTGACGAGGACGACACTAGAGTTGATACTGTACTCTTCAAACTTCCACACCACGTCAATGTGAAGATTTTAAGCCTCGACAGATTTATCGAACATCAGTCCCGCTACCCGACGGGTCTTTAGTGGCAACAGGAGTCGAACCCACGATTCGATGGAAACAATGCCGGCCATGAGCTCTGGACCAAGACCACTCTGCCACTGCGGCCGAAGTGTGTCTTATATTGCCTGCCGTAATTAAATTAAAATATTCAAGAATTTTCTTGTAATTTTAAAATATTTCATAAAACTGATGTATCTTCATGATTAAATTTGAGATGTTACATGAATTAACTAATTCTTTTCTTGGATTAAACCCAAAAAGTGTTCTCCATTATCAAAAGAGGTGTTCGCTTTTGCCCCCTCATTATTAGAAGGCTCTAAATTAAATTATTTGAAGAAAAAAAAATCTGTATTTACGTATATGTGGGCGTTATGTATATATTGAATTTTCCTAGAACTTCAAGACAATGCAAAAAGACACAGAATAAAAGATGTGGTCCACAAATATGACAAAAATATAATCTATTTGTGTTAAATAAAGTAAAGTGCCGTAAAATAATTTCTCAATATATATATTCCTAAATATTATACTGCCATCCCTGGTTACTTTAACATGCACGGTTCAATCACCTTCAGAAATTATTTTGAAGTAGAAAGGAAATATGAAAAAAGAATATACGAAATGAACGGGAAATGCAATAAAAAAATATTCAACTACAGATATTTTATATTATTTTCTTGATTAATGTTTTCTTTCCTGGCTTAGTTTTGAGAGAATTGCATCATCTCTCTCTCAACACCGTAAAGGAGGGAGAGGGGATGATCATATGAATCATAAATTTGGTGCCATGATTCTCTTGGCGCCGCCGGATATCTATATAGTTTAGTTTCTGCATAAAGCGAAATAATGCAAATCTATCATTACATTTCAATCTACTGCTGGAGTTGGTTCACATGATTTTTCGTGTCTAAAACGGTGTGCGTGGATTCATTTTATCTCCTTAACAGAATTTGGAAAATTTAATCGTGTTATTAAAGAGTTAATTTCATATATTTTGAAGAAATAACTAAGGATATTGGTATTCATATATTGGAGAAGTAAGTACTGTTTCTTTTACTGTCTAACGAAATTTTAAAAACTAATGCTTTCCGAGACTGTTCTTTATATCAATTAGGTTTTTGAATGTATAAATACAAAGAGATGGGATCTGTTTAGTAATTCTCAACTGCTTATTTTATCTTTTATGAAATAAATGGGAATATATATGTGTCCGTATTTATTTAAATTAGTCATAAAATTTTTACGAATGCAGTTTTTATTTTATTATTATTTTGGAGTGTTTTAAGCAAGTAAAAATTAATGTGTTTTGAAATTACTATGGCTTGTCTTCGTGTACTTGAGCATTTGAAAACAATAACAAAGAGTAATTGAGTTTCGTATTGTACAATATATTGATTTTCGATATTCATCAAAACCTAGTAATGATGTTTCTTTATGTTATACGTGACGCATAATGCAGACTTTCGAAGTTAAGTGTAGTAAGGGCGGTCTTCAATGCAGCATTTGATGATTCGGTACATGATATGATCTGGCGCTGATCGACCCATTTGCTTTCGGATTTTTTTTTGGATTCTGTAAAATGAAATATATTTCGTAAATATTATGGTTTGTGTTGAGTGTTTTTGAGTATCTGTAAGACTGTTGTATAGAGAAAAGATTACTTTAAAAAAAGAAGTATGAGAAAGAGTCAAGAGTACTTTATTGACACTCGTATCGCGCATAAATTTTGATTTACAATGTTATCAAAAACTAGGTATGATGTTTCTTTATCGATTATATGAGCTGTTCATTATTCAAATCGATTAACTCCATGAGACAAAAAGATAAGAAATGCGATGAAATAATGTACACTGTTTTTTTTTTTTTTTTTTTTAAATTCCCTTTATAATATAAATTCAAATAAATATTGTAGAATGCATAAATACAGATGTAGCTTTCATCTATCGGTATAAAAAAATAATAATAATGAATAGTAAAAAAATAATCGTCAGTAATGTTACAACTTTTATATGACTGGTGAAGTTAATGGATTTGGCAAATGAAAAAAGTAACAAAGTTAAATTCAGTGTTTAAATTTTTAAGTTTTTTATTACAGAAAATGTTATTTATACTTTTATATATATATATATATATATTGCATTTTTTCCATAAAACCGAATGTTAGCAATTCTATTATACTATATTATTTGTGATTAATTCATCAGCAATATAAATGATGTCTTCCTCGTCAGCTGTATGGGAGGATTCATCATTTCGATTCGCAGTCAAAGTTTTTATGGTAATCATGTCCATCATGTCTCTCAGCCCCGTGTCACAGTTCTACCTTTAGGATTTAATAAAGACAGATCTACATTTTTCAAACTTTGCCGTCTACCTGCTACAGATTTCCTTATATTAATAGTATCAAATTCTGAATCTTCATTAGAGTCACACACACTCACATTTGAATGGTATGAGGCCTAGTTTGGGCCATTATAACTTAATCCAGCGCATTTTAAACCAATTTGCTGCAAACCTTGTAACGATTACTTTTTTGTTAATGATCGAATTTTCTAAAAGGTTTTTTCAAAAAAAAAAAAAAAAAAAAAAAAAAAAACCTTGGTGTGTCATTTCGATTATATTAAATGGCGCTTTTTCTTTTTACGCGTGTTTGGATTATATTGTACCAATAATCTGGTGAAAAAAAACGTTTTGATTTTTTTTTGTTGTTGTTTTTTGCATGCGACTCAATAACAGTAAAATCTGATTTAGAATGAGTTTCAATAAACTTGAGATATTACTATTTTGCTCGGTACAAGAATCTGAATATCTTATTATTTTTTAAAGTTGTTAGCGTAAGTCTTTATTAGACATGATGAAATTTCTTGAGATCTACGAGATCCTTTAGTTTCTGGCCAAACAAACATGAGGTTTATATTTTTATTGAAATCATGATAACCGAAATTATAAACTTCCCTTATAATAAGCTACTGATGTGGTCAATTCAGAAAAAGCTTAAACTCTTTCTAAATAGAAATAAAATACGAAATTTTTTTCTGATGTTACCATTCGATCGGCAGCCACTACGAGCCCTTTTAGCCTCATTCAAGTGACATCCTTTTTCAATTTCAGCCGTCTTAATTCCCTCACCGTCTGAATTGTTGTTTGTAAAGAATCACAAGTTTGACATGCATTTTTAGATGGTTGTTTGAAATCTAAATTAAATTTTGTAGAGAATATCTTATAATAATATTTTTCTTTCATTGGTACTACATTTTCCCTTTCATATTGCATGACTTATAATTCATACATTCTCTTAATATTTAAGTAAGGATTTAAACATTGTCTTCTTGGATTATGAGCTCTAGTGTAGTGACTAATGTATGCTAGAAATGATTTTGTATGTTTTATAACATGTGTGTCATCAATTTTATTGCTTGAAACACGGATCAACCAAAGAAGTAATTTGTTCTTTTTGTATATCCGTCCGTCCCTCATTTATGTGTCCCTAAAATATTTTTTTTTTGCAAAAGGGAATATCATGTTTGTATTTTCAAAAGTAATATGCAAAGGAATGTGGTCTTGGTTCTTAAGCGTTGTTCGTGAAATATCTTTTTATTTATTTAGCTTTAGCTACATTCTCTTAAGAAAACATTTTGGTCACAATAACTATGTAAACTATAAAAGGCCTTCATAACAGCTTCTCTCTCATCCGAATTTATTTTTTTTATTGCACTTCTTACGGTATCTGCATATTATTTCGACAAATGTTTTGAAGGTTTTAAATTTCCTCTGTTCCTGTAGGGCCGCGGTAACCTAGTGGTCAAGGTCGTGGACTAGCGACCGGCGGTTTTCGTTCAGTCGCGGGTTCTATCCTTGGCCGCCAAAGACCCGCCGTGTAGCCGGGGCTGATAAACGTTAAATCTGTTCGGGGTCCAAAGTCCTCCCTTTGGCGCGGTGTGGATGTTAGGAGAGGGGGTGCCAGCTCAAGTGTCGTCCTCGTCACTTGATCGAGGTTCAAAATTACGAGGTCCATCGCCAATAGCCCTCTTGTTGCTTCTAGTGCGACGTTAACTAAAACTAAACTCTGTTCCTATAAGCCAAATATTTTATGCTTTTATAAATTTCGGGTCCAATGATCAGAATTACAACTTCTTTTCCTCCCAATCAATGTGTTTGTTGCAACATTTTTACTGTCCGAAGAAAACCACTAACGTTTTCTTCAGCCAGACTTTCTGTTGATAAATCGTATTGGGAAAAAAAAAAAAAAAAAAAAAAAACGTCAGATGATTCACTGTTTTCCACATCCACATTGTTATTAGTCTCCTTCATCTTGATTATAACGGTATAATATTTATTTTTTTAAACCCCCTGACAAATTGAAATAATTGCTTATAATAATTCAAACCAAATAAAATTTGGAAGCGATGTTGAAAAGGCTGAGAGAGAGAAAAAAAAAATATGTAGAAGTTTCCAGTTTGGATTATTTATTCATTTATGTATTTTTTTGTAGGGGATTATTTTCAAGAAAACTCGCGGTTGTTGAGATTAGCTGTACGTTCAAGCATTTTTTAATGTTCAAATTTAAAGAGATAAAAATATTTTTTATGATAGGTGTTTTTCGCATCTTGATTGAAAATTATGTCTAAAGAATGGTAAAGAAAACAAAAATTGTTAACGATTGAGGAAAAATTCTTTGCCGTCAAATGAATTCGGAGAGTCAAGACAAGCAGAAATTGCCTGAGAACTTAATTTACTTAAACCTTCATCACGTGGATAGTATAAAAATGAGGGTAAACCTCAACAGTTTGCTGATAAAGTTGATAAATGATAAGGGAAGGGCCAAAAAAAGGTCTAGGACAGCAGAAAATATCAATTTTGACAAATGTAGGTTTGATTTTTAAATTTTTTCATGCAATTTATATTAATACTTCAACTTAAAATTATTATTTTATTCAAACTTAAACACTTATCAGGTGAGTGATGGGTGGATATTCAAATGTTATTCTGAAGAACAACTTACTTTTTTGATTGTTCAGCCCATAGGCGATGATGCAAGCAATAAAATAGATAACACACATGTTATATATGTTATATTAATACTTTTATATAACACGTGTTATATTAATACTTTAACCTGTTTACACACACGTGTGTGTGTTATATGTAAAATTAATACTTTAATATAACACGTTATATCATATGTTATATTAATATAACACGGTATATCATATATTATATTAATATAACACGGTATATCACATATTATATTAATATAACACGTTATATCATATGTGATATTAATACTTTATGTTACTTATGTTATATTAATATTTTAACATGCTTACACACATGTTATATTAATACTTTAACTTGTAGTTTAGAAATCATAAATCTCAACTACCGCATGTTAATGGGGCAAATTGTATATAAAACTAAGCTACATTCGATATTTCTAAGTTCTACTATATTGTATGAAAGGGGAGGGTGTTGACATGTATATAATTCTGTTCGACAATAAAAAAAAAAAAAAAAAAAACTGGATTAAGATCAACAATATTTCAGAGTAACAAAATTAAAATGTCTGCAAAAACAAATCGATTATTGAAAAGTAATATGTTTAATATTAGTCACCCAAGGAGCTATTGTTTTAGTTAACCTAAAAATGTCGTACCTGACCACTTTTCAAAAATTTATCTTTTTTTTTTTTTTTTTTTTATCGTATATTTTTTATTTCTACTTTCACCTTAATTTTCAAAAATACTTCATGATAAATTTCTCTTGAATTTTTTATTGGATTGAAATAAAATATATACAATATATGTCTGATACCTGCTTTCACCACTAATGAACTCAATTTTCAGAAATGTGTCGTTATAAATTTCACCCAATTTTTTTATTAGATTGAAGTGAAACAAATATAAAAATTAAGTATTTTATTTATTGATTGATTTATGTATTACATTAAATCATTTGTAAATTGGAATCAAGATAAATAAATAACATTATTCAGAATTTTAAGCTGTGAGATAGCCTTTTCACCCTCAAGAATTTTAAACTATGTCTTTTTAGTTTGGCTTCTTTTTTGGAATGTTTTGGGGTAAATGATATTAATATTCATTTATTATTATTAGCTACCCAAGGGGCTATTGTTTTAGGTGGATCACTTTTGGCTTTCCAGATCACTTTTCAATTTTTTATCATTTCCTTCAATTTTAATTACATTTAGCTTAAATATACTCAGTTTAATCATTTATCGTTTGCTTTAATTTTAACATTGGAAAACTTTACTATTGTCCATTTCTTGATGTATCGTCGTTTACTTTAATTCTTATATTTAATTGAGAAATTTAATAATATTTATTAAAAAAAAAAAAAAAAGCGCACTTTGGGTGGCTAAATGTGTTCTTTGCAAAACTTTGCATAGAACTTTTAGAATTTTCTATATTTGAGCTAAATTTAGTGTCATTAAAATGTTAGTAATAATCATTAACCAAGTAATCTGCTGATATAAATGCTGATGACTACAATGAAGCCTTTTTTCTTATGCTAAAGGGGCAACTTTTTTAAATTAGATATTTATAAGAAAAAGTTTTTATTCACCATACTCGATCACACATAAAATATGAATTTCAGGGAAAAAAAATTTCATTTTCAAACAAACAATTATTTAGTTGTACTTTATAGTTTAACATTTTTTATTCTATAAGACATAACAAAAAAAAAAAAGTTAAAAAAAACCATCCTAGCTGTATCTAATTTTGTGATTTTTTTTTTTAAAAAAAAAACTATTAATCTAATTATTATTCTATACTCACAGAATTATGAAACACATTACAAAAAACAACCAGAAAAATATTTTAAAACTTTGTATAGATTACAAAAAAGCCTTAGCATTTTAAGTACACGTCCTTCATGAAAATTAACAGCGCTAAGAAAGAAAGAAAAAAAAGAGTTTAAAGATTCTAAAGTTTCGTTTGATTTTATTAACGTCGCACTAGAAGCAACACGAGAGCTATTGGAGATGGACCTCGTTATTTTGAATCTTGGTCAAGTGACGAGAACGACACCTGAGCTGACTCCCCCCCTCTCCTAACTTCCTCACCAGGCCAGAGGGACGACTTTGAGCCCCGACAGATTTAACGTGCTTCAGCCCCGGCTACACAGCAGGTCTTTAGTGGCATCAAGGTCTGAACCCGCGACTCGACAATGACCGCTAGTCGCGAGACGTCAGCCGTGACCACTTAGCTACCATGGCCCTAAATTTTAAAGGTGAATGAAATGAGAGATTTTGTACATTGTTAAAAGAAATTTAAATTTTGTAGCTAGGCCTATGAAATTTCGTACAAAAATTTCGTAAAGTCATAAAATTAAAATGAGATAGTAAAATTTTGTTTGATATTTTGATCATTTTTATAGTGCTATGTCATCTTATATTATCCTTCTTTAGATGGGGGTGGCCGTGGTAGCTTAGTGGTCATGGTTTCGGATTCGTGCCCGACGGTTTTCGTTCAATCGTGGGGACGAGCTTTGGCCACTTTTGACTCGCCGTGTAGCCGGGGCTGATGCACGTTAAATCTGTTCGGGGTCCAAAGTCCTCCCGTTGGCGTGGTGTGGAAGTTAGGAGAAGGAGTGCCAGCTCTGTGTCGTCCTCGTCACTTGACCGAGGTTGAAAATTACGAGGTCCGTCGCCAATAGCCCTCGTATTGCTTCTAGAGCGACGTTAATAAAAGCTAAACTAAACTAAAAAAAAATTTCTTTTGGTGGGTTCGAGCATCATGACCCCGAGACACCCAAGTATTTTTTTTTCTTTCCCATGGGTTTACTTTGGTAACATGGGTGACGCGCCCCCGGGATACCCTGGTGATCCTTCTCTATTTTCCACCCTCCTTCTTGTCAACCAATTTGTGTCTTTCCCCTCATTTCTTTTCCCTCCATTTCTTTTCTCCCCTTCTTTTTTCCATTTTTTTCACATCTAGACCGCAGTTAAATCTTGTATGGCGCAGCTTATTTACATCTGGCTCTTGCACCAATAACCTTTGCATTCACTCACTCATTCCTTATATTGTTATATATTATCCGATATGTATATTATGAGAGAGGGTTCCAACTGGGTGTTGTCCTCGTCCGTATTTCAAAATTACGAGATCAATCACCAGTATCCCTCGTGTTGCTTTCAAGTTCGAAGTTAATGAAAAACAATCAATCATCTGTAGGCGTAGAAGGGGATTCAACTGTAAGCTAGCAAATTGAAACATTTCGTACATTTTTACAACAATTTTATGCATGCATTTAGAATATATAACGTTAGATACTACCATAATATGAAAACACCCTTTTTTTACTTAAAAAGCCGGTATAAAATTTCATTAACACACTTCTAATAATTTTTGGAGATTTTATTTTAAAAACATTTTTAAGCTTTACTTTTTTTAAAAAAACCTTTTCTAATATAAAATGTGTGAAGGAGTTTAAATTAAAAACAATTAGTGCTTCTCTTTCTTTTGCATGGAGTCGTTTAAAAAATTTGACCATACGTACACCAAGGCAACAGATGAAACTTGCAACTGTTGCGAGTGCGAGTTTATTTTTCTTTAATCTAAAGAAGGACGGAGTTGATTCATTAAAAGTGCAAAGTGGTAAGAACTTAAAACTCGCATAATTATTCGCAATTTACATCTATTACATATTCAGGGTTTGAAAGAGAGTGGGCGAAAACTGAACATTATCTTGCTATACTGCACTCGACGATAAGCGAGCATTTTTAGGAAGCTGTTAGGAACTCGAAGGCTTTCTTTATTTAAACAAAGATTTTAAAAATACAAGAGCAAAAAAATCATTATTTTGCAATATAGTTTGAAAGCTCCGAAAATAATTTTTTGCCTTCTTTTATACTGAATCTGTAAGAAATAATTATAAATAAATTTCTACCCTCTTGAATTCATAAAAAAATGTTAAATTATTTGCCTGTAATTTGCATATTTTTTTTTTTTTTAAAAAAAAAAAAAAAAAAAAAAATCTGAAATAATAAATATAAGCTATAGAATACTTACTGTATAAAAAATACATATTGAAAAAGTATAAAAATGTTTTATGTTAGTGTGGATGCAAATTTTTTATTCAAAATAACTTTTTAAATAAAATTTTTTTTTAATGTGTCAGATTTAATTGATTGCTTTAAGAGGGATATGGAGGTTATTATTCATTTTGTAACGATTTTACCAAAATATGAGAAAAATTCTAAAAAAGAAATTCAATAAGAGCATAATTATATCATGGTTTAAGGTTTTGTTATAATGATCTGTCCTTTACGTTTCCTATTTTCACTAAGTGTGAACATGAATATTTATCTTCGAATTAAAAATAAGTCCCTTCATGTGAAATGAATTTATTCACGAGCTTTAACGAACTTATTTTATATTAATTTATGCACGAATTACCTGAGTAAGCGACGAAGTGTGGGTTTGAGTCGGATGTAAACCTTGTCTTCAGACTGCAGTCTAAAATTACAATAAGTATAGGCTGTGTTAACCAGACTTAGATTAGAACGGAGATAGGCAACCCGAAAATAACACAATTAACACGAAAATAACACAATAAACATGATTTAAATAGTAATTAGCTGTTTTAACGCTATATAAATTGCGCTGCTCCATTTGAAGAAGCATATTTACACTCCTTGTCGGTATATCCAGTTACCCACTATTATTTCCTGATTTTCAGATTTTATATTTTTGATAAAGTGGTCATGGTAGCGGACTCGCGGCCGACGGTTTTCGTTGAATCGTGGGTTCGAGCCTTGATGCCACAAAAGAGCCGCCGAGTATCTAGGGCTGATGCGCATTAAATCTGTCGAGGCCTAAAGTCCTCCCGTTGTCGTGATGTGGAAGTTAGGAGAGGGGGCCAACTCAGGTGTCGTCTTCATCACTTGAGCGAGGTTCAAAATTACGGGGTCCGTCGCCAATCGCCCTTGCGTTGCCTTTGGTGAGAAACGTTAATAAAACAACCAATCAACCTTTAATCCCGCCAGATGCTTAGCTAGGGTATTCAGCTTCTGGGGATAACTGAAGATTTTGAGCCCTCCCCTCATTCTGATTTGTGCGGAATTCAATGGGGGAAGGGAAAGAAAATTTTTAAAAAGGCAATTAAAATAACAGTATTTTTAGAAAAAAAACTTTAAATAGGTTCAAAAAATTAAATTTTTTAAAGCTCTTTTATACGAATATTTTCAAGGTTATGCTAAATTTAACGTCAAAAATATTTCGGGGGGGGGGGGAGCAAGCATGTTAAAGTTGTGCAGAGGATAAATCATTCTTTGTTGAGTATATAGTTTTGATACGTATTTCAGAATCGGAAAGAGCCAAAAATGATAGGAAATAAGATATCTCGACACTGATGGAATTGTGGACTGTATATGCGATTTTTTTTTCTTTTTAGTGTTTTTAAGAATGGAAAACATTTCATTTCAAACGAAAATTTCGTAACATCTATGTGGTACCCTTTGGATGCTTTGCCCGAGGTCATATACACCCCCTTGCCTCCTCTAGTAACGCCGCTGATTCCCGCCAAGTTTCTTCGCACACTTTTTTTTTTAATTTTATTTTGCGGTTTTCAGCGAACGTTTTTTTTTTTTTTTTTTTCCCAGTCATCGCTCGTAGTGTCATCTATCGGTCTTTTAAAGCATAAAAAGAATCAAACTTTTATAGGGTAATTTTAAGAAAACATTTAATAATATGTATATTTTAAAAGATCTTTTGACGATTTATTGATTAGGAATTTCCTCTGGCTTTAAACTTCTCAGCCTAGGTATGTTATATTATTATGTATGGTTTAAAAGGATAAAAGAATAATATAAATTTTCGGATCATTTTCAAAATAATGAGGTCAGATACAGAAAACATTTTCTCGAGAGTTTTAATGAATCGAAATGTGAAATCAGATGTGGGAAAGAATTACGGGGGGAGGGGGAAAGAAATGAAATCATTTTATTGCTACTCGAACACATTTCTCCCTCCCCCATTTCTCATGTACGCGGGTTGATTTTGTAATTTTTTCGTTTAGTTGTAAAAGCTTTTTTTTTTTAAACACATGGTTGAAAAAACGAAATTTGAATTTTGAATAACCATTTTAGGACAAAATTTACGAAATAGAAATTGAATACTGTAATAAATGATTCGCTTAAATTAGTAGGTTTATAGAATAAAGCATGAAAAATCTCATATTTTCTTAATTCCGTTAATCGCTTTCGGAGATAATTGATTCAAGGTCATTTCTTAGAAATGTTATTTTAAATCCGATTCAATAGCATTGAAATGAAAAATGATGTCAAAATAGACATAGTTTTAATTTTGTTCAAGAAAGAAAGAAAAAAAAAAAACTCCTTTGTATAAAGATATTACGGAATAAAACGAAATATTTTATAAGGGGTTTTCATTATATCGTGTATCATAATATACACAATCATATGAATATGTAACGTTTATCATTTAAAGCTAATTTAGTTACTCAAGTGGGAGCGATGAACTCTATCATAAGCCAGATGTACTGAAGGTCATTCAATTGACGGAAGTCGCAAATCTAAAGTTGGAAATACACAAAAGATAAAGAACATCAACCTATATATATAATTCATCATGTGCTTGTAATGTGATTGTTTATAACGTTGCACTGAGAAGCAACACGAAGGCTATCGTTGATGAACTTCGAAATTTTAAGCCTCTGTCAAATGACGAGGACAGCACCTGTGTCAGCACCTCTCTCTCCAAACTTCCGCACCTCTCCAAAGGGGGTACTGGAGACCTCGACAGATTTAACGTGTATCAGCCTAGCTACACTGCAGGTCTTCAGTTGCATCAGGGCTCAAGGACTAGAGACTCTTCGAAACGATGGTCGCAAGTCTGCGACCATGACTATTAGGATACCGTGGCCAGTATAATTGATCATAGCTTGCTTATATTGACGAAAGATGACAAAAAAAAAAAAAAAAAAAAAAAGAAAAGAAAAGAAAAAAGAAAAAGAAAAATAAGTCGATAAATCTTAAATTTCCATAAAAAGCTCAAAGATTACATGAAACAAATAATTCTCCAACTATTCAATATTTTTTTAAAAAGATATTTATTTCCGTTATTGTTTTCCTTTTAACTAATAAATAATTTTTATAACGAGAAAAAAAAAAAAAAAATCAGGAAACCCAATACTTTAAAAATATCATTCATTTCCAGTATCATATTTATTTTTATTGAAAAGGCTAAATTGCGAAATCTGAGGTATTTATTTGTCACATATTTGACAAATATATTTAAAAACTTATTATTTTTTGTAATAAAGGAGTTTTGAGAGGTCCCTTTTTTCCAAGTTATTTCTTTTTGTTATTATTATTTTTTATTTTTATTTCTATTCCACTATTATTATTTGATGAACTTTTTTGTACTTAATTCTAAATAATAAGGTGACCCTTTATTATTTTTCTTACAAAAGGAGTACGAATTGAATTTAGTTGGATATGGCGATTATAGAGTTCGTGGGAAATAAAACCAGCCTGTACCCTTCGAACCAATTCCTTTTAAAATAAAAAAAGAGTAATTATAATATTTAAAATTTATAAAAATTTTAATTCTTAAAATCTTATTTTACTGTTATATAAATGTTTCAGAAAATTCTGAATTTTTTTCCAATAGCGCTCATACTTAAGAATAACTTGCATCTCGTAAACTGAATTTTTAACTATTAAAATCGCAACTATTGTATTCACGGATTGATTTTCGATTTTTAACTTCTTCAATAATTATTACCCAGATTTTAAAGATTTTTAACCTCTCCAGTAAACATTACCAGTTATCCAACACCCATGTGGTGACAGGGTGGGAAAGAATAGTCCCACTGTAGCTCATGTATGTCGTAAGAGATGACTAAAATAGGTACCCAGTGTCTGAGGGTACAGCCGAGCACCCTGCCTCTGGGGATTATATCAGGGACCTCATGGACTTGCCTTTTTTAGGTAGGTACGGGCATCATGACCCCGAATCACCTGGTGATCTTTTTCTATTCTATGGAGTTTACTGTCTTTGGTAAACATGGGTTACGCGCCCTTGGGATACCTTAGCGATCCTTTTCTATTTCCGACCCTCCTTCTTGTCAAACTTTTAATTTTTTTTTCTAGATTTTTCCCCTTTATACGTTCAGACCACTGTTACATCTTGTTTGGAGCAGCATAGCCACATCTGGCACTTTGCGCCATTTAACTTCACTTTCACTCACTCGCCACTAATTCAGTATTTTTTCATTTAAATGCATATTTAATAGGATAATTGTTATCGATAACAACATCCTTCAGTTCTTGCATTACAAGTACAACTATTGAAATATCTTCGCATTAAATTTTGTCTTTTGAGTCCACTTCAAACAATTTAGTTCAGTGAAGTTGATCGACCATTTCTCGATGTATTCATAACATTCTAGGATTAGAATCGGTCAACATTTGTTAGTTTATTCTTCAGAATTAGCAATACGAATCCATCATCATATCTTGTTCTATATTGTAAAATAAAAATTTTAAAAATTTCACCAACTTCAATTTCTTGGGTAGTTATGTGGAAAAATAATGCCTGGTTGAGGGGGAAAAAATGGAGCATAGGTTCTGATGTATTATTTTTGAAGAATGCCTTCATAAGTGTAGAGTATTTTTTCAAACAAAAAAATTTAAACGAAGCGAATCGTATAATTGTCAAATGCGCTATATTGCTGGAATCAAAGCTAACCACCTCACCTTTGAGCAGCCAAGAGGCCTTTTATATTCAGTCTCTCAACAAAATTTTTTAGACTTGCTACTCGAACCATAAGACGACTAAAATATAAATATATGTTGGTAATTATGACTTCAACATCAATTGACATGGAAGAAAAATTGTGTCAATGATATTTGATTAAATGTGTGCATTGCAACCAATTCCAAAAATATTTCTCTTGAGATCTTTTAGTTTTGTGTGTACATAATTGTGACACATCTCCAATTATATCTACCAAAATTCGTATTCGTTTTATCTGACGATAATGCTAAAAATTTTTAATTCAAATTATTTTCTGATATAACGTGAAACACAGGTGATTTGATGAAATTTCCGTATAGTTGCTCCTTCAACAGACTATAAATTTCCAATGTTAAGACGAATACCACTATTAATATCGAAGTATCTTACTAAATTTGGGTACAATTTTATTTATATGAGACTCAACGCATCTGATTGAAGAAATACAAATATATAACACATCGATCAATAACTCCCGAGTCTAACATTGAAAACAACATTTTTTTTGCAAAATTTTTTTTTATTCATCAACATAACACCTTTTGTTAATCACCTTTTAGGGTGATACAATCGTTCCAACGCTTTTCCAATTTTTTCCCCCTCCAAAATTCCCCCCCTCCAATTTTTTTTTTTTTTCCCCGCAAGAAATCTTTTTTGTTGCGAGTAAATAGCGATAAACAGCTTTCTGAATCATCGACTCATTGCTGTTTTTGTTCCATCGAAAGCAATCGCGGCACCCACTTGGAAAAAATCTTTTTCACTTCACTTCAAAAAACCTTTTTCCTGGTCCGATCGACTTAAAATTTTGTCACGTTTCAAGCAAAGGTTAGTACTCTAGAAAGACCTGGTTACTGGTTTACTACGAGCGCCATCTCTGGGTTAGTCTCGGGAGTTATTGATCTATGTGTTATATATATGTTACATATCTCTCACATTTTTTAATAGAATTGCGTTGCAACTCAAACACTCAAGTTATTATAGACTCGCATTTATTTCTTGTTCAAGGAAAACTTGCATTATGAAAATTTTTTAATCACTTGCTCTACTTACTTTTGAAAAACTCTGATTATGAATTATAGTATGGAAAATGTTAATACCCTTCATAATTGCTTTTTTTTTCATTTGATCCAAAAATATCAGTATTAAAAAAATGTAGTTTGTTTGGACGCTACACATCAAGAAATATTTTGTATTTATTATTATCAATGTATTTTGTTATTGACCTTCGTGCATCAATCGCAACTGAAAATTCTCCATTGCAGATTGTGCTTTTAACCATATAAGCGTTATTTTCTTTGTTGTATATAATAAATGGAAACTTATTTTTTAAAACATTCACATTAAAAAGATTTTACACTTCTTGGAAACATTCATATTATTTTCTAAAAAAATTATTTACACTTGCTGTTGTTACGTATTATAAATGTAATTAGATGCATCTCAGATCTTCCGTTCCTTGTCCCAAACGTCAAAGATGATGTCATGTGTCATACTTCGCCAATAGATGTGTGCCATGTTTTTTAAATTGGTTCATTAACAGCAACTGTAAGCAAATTCTAATGTAATAAAAACGGACGAGTTCCTTTTATGTGGCAGAGACAGCAGAAAACTGAATGCATTTAAGACTGGCTACTGTTGCTTACAGTGCCAATGCATTTTTTTTATTTTAAATAAATTAGAATGTTAAGGTTTTATCTTTATTTTCGGAACATCAAGATGATGATTAAAATTTAATTTATTTTTAGAAAGGGGACAGAATTTTTTATTCGATTAAACAAGTCATAGAACTGTTATCGTTTATAAGATTCAAAAAGGTTTAGGTTATGGGCCGAGACTTGTAACGTCAAAATAATTTTAATTTTAAGCAAATTGATGTTCATCATCCCACTCTTTTTGATGACTCTGGAGTCATCGATAAGAATGGGGGAGGGTGTGTGTGCAAGTCATGAAACCTTACGTAGAGAAGATGGATGCATTGACCTACAATAACTATGTTTTCTGGGAAGAAGATGTTAGAGCAATTCTCTTGGAACGGGACAACTGGGAACAGGTTGCTAGTTTTGAGAAGGAACCACCTGCTGAGGCCAGTGAAAAGAAGACGAAAAATTTTTGTCGAAGAACCTGGGACTTTAATTTCTAATACTCATGAATAGAAACATCCTTGGGACACATTAAAGAAATATTTTCAACTTGAAATCAGAATCTGAACAATTGGACTTCTATATAGTTTCTTTTTTAGTAGGATTGAAAATACCGAAAATAACGGGAACGAGGTGTTTATGCATCCCGTTTGCGAAAGATAGTCAACTTCAAGAATGTGGTTATCCATTAGCGGACTTATATTACGTATTCCAGTTGATTCGGATTTTATATCTTAAATTTACTAGAATTTTCCAGTAGGTGGCCAGATAAGGGGAAAAAAATTCAAGTTTTCAAATGTTCTAGAAGAACTCTTAGCAGAAGAAGCTGACTTAATACAAAGCCAGAAGGAACAGGAACAAACAGCTTTAAAAATAGAAAATGCTCTGACGAAAAACCCACAAAAGAAACTAAAAGACGTGAAGTGTTATAACTGTAGGAAAATGGGACATTACAAATTTAACTGTGGAGTGCAAAATGTCGGGGATAAAAAAGAAGATACCAGAAAGAAAACTTCCAGAAAAAAAAAAAAAAAGAACGTAGAAAATGATTGTACAATAGATGTATGTATGAGCACGGATGCTCCCAATACCAGTGGATGGGTATTTGATAGTGGTGCCTCGACTCATTTTTGTGGAGACAAAATGTTGCGTCACGATCTAACTCCATGAGAGGTAAGTTTCTTTGTTAGAGAGTGGAAACAGATGTAAGAGAGGAAAAAGCTGTAACGATTGTTTTTTGGAAAAGATGATGGCGAAAGAAAAGAGCGTTTATTGTTTGTGATGTGTTGTTTTGATTTAAATATATGTTTTTGATGTTCCTTTCAGTGTTGTCATCTATAAACAAAACTGCCTACATTCATTTTCACAGTCAATCCTAATAGGATCTACAATAGTGCTGCCTCGACTCATTTTTGTGGAGACAAGGAAATATTCGATACTTTTACATCAACCAATAACATCAAGATGCCCATAGCAGTTGACAATGTTTCCTGTACAATACAAGGAACTGGGACTGTCATACTGGGATTTTAAAATCAATTCTTTACAATGGACTTGTAAGCGAAGTAACTGGGAAAAAAAAGGTCGAGTGTAAAGAAAGCGTGTTAAATGTAATTGGGAAGAATTTCATTGTCGAATCTATCGACAGGAAACACTACTTCCAACTATAAACAACTGCACTCATATGGCAAATATAACACTCCCTCAGCTTCTGCTTTGAATATAATAACGACGTCGAAATTTAGTATATTTTGCAAAAGTAATCAACATTATGGATTGCGATGTAAAAATTTATCTGATGATAATAAACGAGCTAAATTAAAGAGGGAAGGAAGTTGCTATAAGTGTTTTGAATTTCATTTATCAAGATATTGTAAAACTAAAATTAATTGCTAAAAATTTAAGTTTACAAATACAATTATTCTACATAAAGAGTAACAAGAACCCAAATCAAACTTTGAGCTTCAAAAGACCGAGATAGTTTACGCACGTCGCATTCAGAATAGTTTAATTTGACTATTTTACAAACAAGCGATGTTTTAGCGTCATCTGAAAACAAAACTGTGAGCTAAAGAATACTTATGGATTTGGAAAGTGAGTGGCATTTGTATAACCAGAAATAACAGAAGCACTCGATTTAAAACGGTAGAAAAGGAAAAACTATTTCTTTATTCAATTTGGGGAAAAAATTCTCGTTCCTTTGGGCTTAACTTGACTGCGGCTAAAGAGCCCTCATAATCCAATCAACGTGCTTTCAACTGAAGCGTTAGTCACTCAACACATTAATGGCGTTAGTAGAGGAGGCAAAGGGGGGGGGGGGGCATCGGGCCTTGGGCTCAGCAGCCAGAGGGAACCACACTGATGTTATGAGCTGTTAGAATGAAATATTTTCCATTTTTAAATGCACTAAAAAGTAAACAAGGAAACATTTGTATACTCAGTCCATCCCTTTATTAATATGAAGATATCCTTTTCCTGTGTTTTATGTTTCCTTCTAATTTCGAAGCACGTATCTTGACCTACCTGAAATCAGCCACGGCACAGGAAAGATTGTCACTCTTGGCTTTGCTGAGTATGGAGCGGGTGGTTACCTACAGCACACATTTTGATGAACTAATCGATAAATTTACAGCAGAAAAGGCTTTAAAATTTCTCTCTGAAGTTAATAATTACGTTTTAAGCATTGCATATCAAACAATTTTTTTTTTCACTTTATACCGACTTTATTTTCAGGTGGTTATATAATTATATATAATGTAATGTTTCAAACTTTTGCAATGTAAATATTTGAATATCATTTAAGAATAATTATATTTTCGAGCTACGATTGTTGTTTAAATTATTTTACTTCGTTCTGTCTTTATAAAACTAGTAAAACGTAGAAAATATAAGCCCTAAAGTGCTTTAAAAATTAAAACATTTATAACTATTTATATAAAATAAAAAAAGTAAGAGACTTTTTCTGAAAACACTGTTATTTTAAAAACAATTTTAAAAATTTTCTCAGCGTTCCCCACTGTATTTTGGCACACATGAGGGGTGTGAAATCTTCTGTTGTCCCCTGGTGCTGAAAACCCTAGCTACGTATCGGGTTCCTGTATATCTCAATATTTAATATTTTCATAAAGAAGCAATTAAAATTCCTTAATTATGAATAAAGAATTCTTAGGAAAAGGCATAAACAGCGCTTAATGAAAGTTTTAATTTTACATATCGTTGGAAAAAAAAAATACGGGTATTTAACATGGAAAGGAAAATGAAACATCAAAGGGGGAAATGAAACGTCAATTTGATGCCTTGTATAGGAACCCCCTTGCGTTTCTTATTTAAGACACTAAACAAAAAAAATTGTGCGATTCCTTATTGAAATTTATTAACTGGATCCTAAAAGTTACAATTCTTGCTCACTGACGACTTCAACATCATTGCATCATAATTGCTCTTTAAGAAAATTCTCCAACTGTATATGTCCGGCCGGACAGTTCCTCTGAATCTGAAGAAAATGTAGAAATAGGAATTGAGAATACATCTTCGACCATATTGGTAAAAGTTGACTTAGACGACCTCTTTAATTGTTCATTGAAAATTAACAATTGATTATTGGAAACCCTTGTCAAAAAGGGACCTGCATTAACAAATTTTTTACAGATAACGATGGAAGATTATTTTCAGCTTTTCAATAATTTTATTGTTTTTTTCCTGACACTTGATATATATATCTCTGCTACCTTGTTTACTGCTTCGGAAGAAACTTTGTTTACAGTGATTACTGTCAAAATTGACCTAAGGTGATTGTCAGAAACTCTAGATATGATAGGAAACTTATTTTTTTTTCATGAGTGAAAATAACTGTTCACGCGATGAGAAGCACTAAAGTAGGCTTACAAACCTGGAAATTAAGCAGTTGTTACATTCTAATACGTTAACTTCTCAGAGTTTTTACTTTAATTCTGAAAACATTGTATCTCATTTACCTCCATTTGCATCTCAATAGGCGCTGATTCTATGCATATTGAATGAATTGATGGGAACAAAGTAAACTTATTTTTCAATAATTTGAAAATCTTATTTCAAATTCATTTATCTAAGACTTAACGTTTTTTTCTGCATATTTTTAAACTCTGCTGTTACACCTAAAGTTATTTATTCATTTTTGTATGTCGAAAAGTGTGTTAAATTATACTTTTTTTTAACTGCCTTTCCTAAAAAAACTAGCTTATATTTGACTGCGTTAACTCATGCTTGTCTAAAGTGCGGCCCAAAAATAAATTATGAAAATATCTAAATTTACACATTCAGTTGAAAAGTCTTTAAAAAGCAATTGTACTAATTTAAAAAAATTTTTTCGTTAGCCATGGACGAAAACACTGACGCTTCTGATAGGGCACAATTGGCAATTTTTATAAGAGGAATCTATGAACATTATAATATCACGGAATAAATAGTTGCTTTAGTATCGTTAAAAGACATAACCAAGTCTGTAGATTTATTCGATGAAAAGTTTTTCCTTATCTATGAAAAATTTATCAAATATCATAACCGATGGAGCACCTGCCACGGTTAATAAAAATGGGGGACTCGTTAAAATGGTTAATAATGAAGCCGTCGCTGCTAGGCAATACGATTTTGATGGCATATCATTATAATATACATCAGGGTAATTTATGTGGAAAAATTTTAAAAATGGAAAGTGTATTAAGCGTTGTTATAAAAACCATTAGCTTTATAAGAGCAAAATGACTTAATCATTTTTGATTGTTTGGAACATATTATTCAATTTGAAGAGTTTCTTAACGTAATGGGCACTGAATTTGCAGATGTTATTTATTATACAGAAGTAAGATGGTTCAGTAAGGAGAAAATGCTCAAAAGATTTTACGATTTAAGAACTGAAATAAAAATACTTATGGAAACAAAAGAGAAAACCTGTGAATGAATTTGAGGACGAAGATTGTATTTTAGCTTTAGCTTTTTTAGTAGACTTAACAGAACATTTGAATGATTTAAATTTGAGACTTCAAGGAAAAAATCAATTTATTAATAATATGTTCCAAACAATTACAACGTTTGAAAGAAAATTGAAATTTTAGCTTAATCAAATAAAAGTAAGATTTGACACATTTCAGTACTTTGGCTGCACATAAACCTGTGATTTGCACAAAATATGCTGCATTAATTTTTGATTTAATTCAAGAGTTTGAAAGTAGATTTCAAAATTTTTGAAAAAATGAGGAGTATTTCAACATATTTTCTAATTTATTTTCTCTATAAATAAATAAATTGCGTTCAAATCTTGAAATTGAATGCATTTAACTGCAAAGTGACATTCAACTGAAAGAAAAATTTAGGAATATTTCTTTACTGGAGTTTTATAAAGATTACCTCCCCCACGATACATATCCTATTTTTCACAATCATACTTTATTAATGTCTTCAGTTTTTGACAGTACTTATATTTGTGAACAATTTTTCAAGAATGAAGCTTACAAAAATCAAAAATAGTACAAAGATCACTGATAAACATCTTGAAAATGCATTAAGAATTGCTACCTCGTCTATTGAACCTGATATTGATTTGCTTGTTCAACAAAAACAAACATCCATCCCATTAATTCGAATTTTTTCCATCTTTATGAAATCCAAACTAAATGAGAAACGAAACTTTTACAAATTTAAAATAAATACGTACTTACACATATCTAATTCAAATTTAAAAAAAATATAATAAAAAGAAGTTAATTTATTTTTATAAACTACATAGAGTTAATTTTTATTTCAATTTGTTGAAAAAATATTGTATGTGCGGCCCAGCAATTTTTTTTCCATTTTTTTGCAATGTGGCCCTCAAACGGTCATAGTTAAGACGCCCATGCTTTAACTTAATCTCGCATGTTTGTATTAATCCGATTTTTTCATGCAATTAAAAATTTAAATCATATAAGTGTTTTATTATATTGACTATGATGGATAAATTTTGTAATCATGCTGTGTGTCAAAAAACAGACTTATACCTTGATTTTTACTGATAAGAAATTGGTATATTTTATCTTTCAAATCACAGAATGGTTTAAGAACCGTAGAGCAGGATTGTCAATGTACCTTGGTATAATATGACAGACCGGAATAATCAATGTAAATTCACTTACGAAGTCATAGACTGACGCTGATTTAAACCTCGAGATTTTAAGAAATTAATGATTTTATAGGCATTAACACGCGTGCTCCATGCTCTTTACTTATTCTACTTGATGTATAATGCATTGCATATGATTAATCTTGGATCCATCATGAATTTATTTATTTTTGCAGTAATACAACGAAACCACTGTTTTCCGGTCATCGAAGGAGCTCCATTTAAGCTATATAAGTTAATTGTAACCGAGGTAGATTATATTTTTTACAGAAAATCAAAAACACAATTAACTATGTTCTTCTGTGTAACTGTTATGCATAATTACTAGTTCTAACAATTCCTCAAAAATACTGAAATCCATCTCTCATGCACGTAAAAACACAACTAATTATGAGCTATGCCCCCCCCCCCCGATCCATACTCTCGTCACAAACAACGCAAAAAGACTTGATATTAGATGAATTTGTTTTTATCTGATATCTTAAATTGTTGACCAAATCAGTAACCTCTTTCCGAAACTGTATTACGAGATAAAAAAAAATATTGCTTAAAAAGCCTTCCTATTTCCGGATAAACAATTTCTGCAACTTTGATTAGATATTCCTTTATAAATTCACTTTCAGTAAAAGATTTCAAGTGTTAAGCTATCAACTCTGACGAGACGTAGCTTGCTTACACCGTTGCTTCACTTTCTTGTGTTATTTTAGAAAACTTACTGGGTTTTTTTTTCAGTCCCAGCTTGGAACCGCTCAGTTTTTTTTTTCTTATTAATCCCTTGTAATTGTCATATATTGATTAATGTTGCTCATACTGACGACTAATGTTGTACAATTTTGGTATAGTAATAGCAGTGTGACATTTTGACTATTACTTATTTCACAACAATAAAACTTCTCTTCCCATTTTTCTTCTAAATTTTGATGTTCTCATCTGCAATTTTTCCACTTATCTCACTCCAATCTACTACTCAATATTGATGAAGACATGCTGAACAGGAAGGAAGGAAAAAATTAATAATTTCTTCACTTTTCACTAACTGAACATATAATATATATTTCAGTTTTCCTTAAAATTATATGTTCATAAGTGTCTCCTTCATAACATTCTTCAGTTTTTCGCATTCCTAAATATCCTTCAACCCCCCCCCCCCCCCAGAAAAAAAAAAAGGTCGTCTACCAAAACTTTATCCTATTAAATCTAGCTCTCTCTCTTGGGTAACACAAGATGATAAGTTTTAACCCCGCAAATAGTTTTTTCGTAAAATAATAAATAATCCCCTATTAAAAAATCATTTTCCCCAAGACTGCATAGTATCCTTGTAAGAGTTTTTTTAAAGTTGTACACTCTATTGGATAATACAAAATTTATAGCAAAAAATTCAGCGAATTTTCTCTTGTTTCTGAGGCAAAACATTAATTTGATTTTAACAACCTACATTTATTTTTTATGATTTTATGCCACAGAATTTCTAATTCAAGTTTTATTCTACTTTTTCTTTCCCGAAACATAAAAAGCACTTAAATCTGATTAATTATATTTATTTATCTCCACTTTTTTATTTTGTAAACTGTCAAAGGACGGTTTACTTATGGTCGTTATATTTATGCTCGTTATCTTGACGGTATTTATACTTATGGTTGTTAAGTATGCTTTGTCGGTTTACTTCCGTGGCATGACAAGTACGATATTTTCGTTCCGTTATGTTAGCTGGGCAGGTCGCTTGTTTGACACCCTTGCTTTAGATTGTACGTCAAATTAAGTCACGTGGAAAAATATATCATTTATAGTCAGAATTGTTCATATAAATTGCTTTTTCATTCTTACGTGGCCAGGAATATGATAATTTTTCCAATATGATAGGAAAAGAAAGGAAAGTGGTCTGCAATATAAGATTAAGAATGTTAATCCACACACAAGAGCTGTGTATATACCTTATGTATCTCATTCATTAAATTTGGTGGTGAATGATGCGGCCAAAACAACATTTGAGGTTGTTAGCTTCTTCATTATTGTCCCAAAATGTATTGGGTTTTTTTTCTGCTTCTCCATATAAGGAGAAATTATAAGGATCATCTTATTCTGCATCTCCAATAAGACATCTTCTTAAAATGCTCTAACTATAAATGGAACATTTTAAAAATTAGTGTAAATAAACTAACTTTACTTCATATTAACGAGACTATGTGGAGAGTAAAGTGAAAGCAATAGAACCTTTAAAAATTTCATTTAAAGGTGATAATAAAAATTTAAATATGCTATTATACGATGACTCCGGAGATATAAAAACTAAAATTGCGGCAAATTCTTCATTGTGCAGTGTTCACATTTAAGTTTATTCGTTCAATTTTGATATGGAATGATATCCTCACGAAAGCTGATAAACTGTTATGATACCCAAAGTCAATAATTGATGAATCCGTCAAACTAATCAGTAAAGTTATCAATTTCTTAAATTCATCTAGATGTGGTGAAGCCTTAAATAAACATATTAATGATGTCGCAGCAATAGCGACTGATCTTGATATTAACACAGTTTCAAATTAAACGGCTCAGAAAGAATGTCTTTTTCGATTGTGAATGCACTGATGAGCAGGCCGAAGATCCAAAATTATTATTTAAAATTTAATTTTACTCAACGATATTGCATACTGCTTTGAATTCTATTCAAGAAGTTTTACCAAATTAAATGAATGTAACAAATTATTAAAATTTTTAATTGAATTCAAGAATATGATCGAAGATGACTTTGAAAAAATTCTTGTGTATGTTTTGATATTCCCTTACAGGTTTCTGATAGCAATTCAAAAAAAAAAAAAAAAAAAAAAAAAAAAAGAATGTTAATGAAATTGACTTGTTACCAATCCTGTAAAGAATTGGAATTTATTAAAAATAATTTAAGTTCATCATGTCCCAACTTTTCTGTTGCCTTAAGAGTATTTTAAAACCTTACCAGTCACAGTTGCAATAGGGGAAGGAAGTGTTTCTCCATGCTAAAAATTATTAAATCTAACTTAAGATCATCATCTATGTGCCGAGAGAGATTGTGTTATATAGGTCTAAATGCAATAGAGAAAGATTTTTCAGAAGAAATTAATTTAAATGGCATTACTGGCTAACTTGCAAATAAGAAAGTAAGAAAAGTGAAATTTAGATTAAATAGTTATTTTATTTAGTGGAATAATTTAAAAACATGTAGTTAGCTATTTGGTATTAAAATGGAGTGCTGAATTTTTTTGTAAAAATCCTCACTTTCCTTCATAAGGACAAGTCAAACATTAACGAAAAAAAGGAGAGAATAATTTGAATCTATCATGTTTCCTATTTTTTTCCTTCAATGGTTTTAGTTATAGTTCCATCAAAAGGATTCATAAAGCCTTTAGAATGATTATCATTATAATGATTGTTAAAGTATTCGCTTAGCTCATTATAGTCTCACCAGAAATCAGAGTGAAGGGATAATTCTTTATGAACACATTTCTTTAACGACTGTTTCATTGTATCCTTATTTCTTCGGTTAACTGGAACCATGCAAATTCTTTTCACAAGATCAAAAACGAAGAAACTACTCGTACCTTACTAAGTGACCTCAACCATATTTTAAAAGCTCAAATTTTGGCTCATTTTTCAAATATAATGTCTTCACCTCTAATTTTATTAAAGCTATTTTAAGACAGTTTTAGTCAAAACTAATTGTTAGCAGCGAATTCCATTAGTAATCGTCAGTTCAATAATTTTTGCAATTGCTTAAACGGTCAAACATTTTCAAACCATAACCATATTTTCTTAAGTATTGATTCATGAATGGATACTGTCATATAATCGAAAGGAGAATTTTTAAATGTGCTTTGATGAAACTTTAAATGCTTCTAGTGGATCAGGCGTTTCATTCAATAAAGAGACTGAGTGTTTTCTTCCCGAAATTTATCTTAGGGAAACTTTCACAAAAATTTTCAGCACCTTCATTTTAGTACTAAATAGCTAACATTGAATAACATCCATATAATTGAATAATAAACGCTTAACTTTGAAATTGTTTTACTATATATGCCAATTCAGATTTTGTTTTCCTATTAATATGTTTGACATGTGTGATGTGAAGAAGGTGACAAATTCTCAAGAAAATTATATTTACCATCAGCAAACGCTTGTATTTAAAATTTTACTGATGAATTAACTTGTCACCGATACGTTAAATGCATATGTCAATTCTTCTACTTACAAAGAGAGAAAATTCTTCTTTAATTTTTACATCACGAAAGTAAGTTTTTAATTTTAATTAGATTGGCGTAGAAAACGAGTGAATGTATGACAGAAAAAGGAGTGGCTGAAACTAAAAATTATAACTATATATATATATATATATATATATATTGTTACGATTTTTTCTTCTTCACATTCACACACACAACAGTTCATTTACTCTTATAATTTTTTGTTAAATTAGTTAATAATCATTAGATTATTGTTCACAGTTTTCATCAGACAAAAGAGAGCAGGTTGTATAACAACAACAATTTATTTACACTCCGTACTCACGAGTGCCATCTCGCTCGCTTACAACAGCTCCTCTCGGAGATTCGGTCAGGTCTCGTCTGAGGGGATATGCGGCATCAAACACTCACCCCTTTACAAAAAGAACGCACTCTAGAGGCGGGCTTTAAGCCCAAGATAACAATATATAGGTACAAACTTGGAACACATTTTCAGGTAGATGAAATGCTCTATTATTAATATAATTTTCTTTGGATATAATACATTTTATCGCTTAGTATACAATGTATTTGTTGTTGAAGCTTAAGAATAATATACCATTTTTCGCCTTATTGCAAAGTGATTTTTAATTTTCTGTGTTAAAGTACATTGGAGGAAATATGAAATGTATTTTTAGAGGAAAATAATTGATTTATTCAAGTAAACTTGAGTAATTTATGAATATAAGCTTTTCTATTTACGGTAGTGTAAACAGAATACGATTTTATACCATTATTAATCATTTTTTTTAATTTAAAATTTATTATTGATTATTATTGACGTATTTATGAGTAACTACGATAGATGGTGTCACGATATTTTTTAAACATCTTTTTATGAATGTTTATATTTGCGACGAATTCTTATGTTTGGAGATCGCCTACAGTTTCTTCTGAAGTGAAGAGACGCTGAACAAAGATTGAGTAATTGGCAAGTTATAATAGATGGTGGATAATGGAAGAATATTTATGTTATACTGCTACTTTCTACCTAAGAACTGATAAACTTTCTAAATTGGGAATATTTTGAAAGATTTGAGTGTGTTTATAAAGATTCATTTCTATAGATAAACTTATAGCTAAGTTAATCTGTATTTTTTACTTTTTCGTGGAATTTATCAGATGTTGAAATCCTTCACACATGAAAAATTTAATCTGTCACATCCCCACCAAAAGAATAGGATGACCCTGAGCTAAGTAGGCATCTGCACATGTCTGAGTGCTGTTGTACATCTGAGTTTTTGTTAATGGCTACCATGTATTTTACCGAATGTTTTCGTGCTAAATAATTGGATTTTTATAATATGTTTATAGATTTTATTGTCGCTTCCTGAAACAGATCTTACTGGCATCACAACCCAACTCAAGGAACTTTGGAGTGGCTTTTGAAGAATAGGAAATAGTTATAACCTGATTTAAATTAATTTCAGTAGGAACAACTTATATGAGATATGAACGTTTTGGCTTGTAAGCTCAGTCATGGAACGAATTAAACTCGTATCTCAAGTACCCACTGTGTTTTTTTCGCTTGATGTAACGGGTTTTGAATACTCAGCTTTCAATTGATAAAATTATTTAAAACATAATGTTTTGATGTTAGTTATTCATAAATGAAACATGTATTTGCGTTATATTATGATGTGCTCTTGGTTGATCTAGAATGAATCGTTTTTTTTTTTTTTTTTGATGATCTTGGAGTTTAAACTGAGTTAAAAAGTTATTTTTCTCTAAATAGATAGAGATTGGTACCCAGAACGTTCTAGGCAGCTTCACGTGCTTATTCGTAAATCGTGTACATATAACAGAGTCCTTTTATTTTTATTATTTCTTATAATATAAATATTGGTTTGATATACACTCAGGAATATTGAAAATAGCGCACAAAGAAGGAAGCGATCTACAACAGCTAAATTTTTCAAAGTAATTGAATTATGTCCGAAAACGGCGCATGGTGGAAGATTCATAAACGTAACGACCTCATTCTGACTTTAGGATGACATAAGTAAGCGAAAAATGACAGGAAGACATATGAGAAAATATTTCGCAAAGTTAAGCGAGTTTGAGAGAGGCCTGATCATCGGCATGAAAACCACAGACTGGTCGACGCATCATGTTGCTCGCCATGTAGATCGCGGAAAATCGGATCTGGAGAGATCAGGAAGACTATGAGACGATATGATAGAAGGAACGTACAGCAAACGCTCGTGGATCCCCCAATGACTCGTTACACGATAGTCAGATTTAGGGCTGTCAGTTGTCCACAAGCCATTTCCAGACGCCTTGATGAAGCAAATCTGCAATCTAAGTGCCCTTTTCGTTCTCCGCCTTTAACGCCGAAACATCGGCAACTCCGTATATAGTGAAGTCAAGCCAGAGCAATGTGGAATGCCACATATTTGCAAAAAGTAGTGTTTAATGATGAATTCCGGTTCGTTTTGGGGAAAGATGATAACCGCGTGCAAATGTAGAGGTGCCTTGGTGAACGGTACAATTCCACCCACGCTGTCGTGCAACAAGAAGTCCACACAGCAAGCGTAATAGTCTGGGAGGCCATAGCCTATGATAGCGGTCCACTCTAATTGTGGTACGGGGAACTTTAACGAGTCAGCGTTATGTTGATGACATTCTTCAACTCCACGTGGGACCTTTCCTAAATGTTCTTCAGGGGTAATTTTCCAGCAAGGTAGTGCTCGTCTGCATATAGCTCGAGTAGTTCCAAGACTTTCTACGTCAGGTTCAGGCTCCCCGGACTTGTTCCCTGTTGAGCATTTGTGGGACCAGTTGAAACGCCAGATGACGCTGTGTTACTTTGTCAGAGGCGGCTTGTGTCTAGGCACTGTGGAACTGCAATACCCCTAATATCCACTTGATATTATCGATAACATTTAATATAATGAGTCCTTTTTTCTTTAATTATCTCTTTATACTTGTACGGTGCACAATCCTTAAGCTTAATGTCAGTAACCATCTCTCAGTTTATGAAAATGATACAAAAATCTTTGTATGGAACTGTGAGCTTCACAGTTCCGTAAGTCTGCAAGGGAGAGAGAGAACTGCCGTTCCCGCTGTGCGACCTTGCCGTGTTAGGGAAATGTAGTTTTTTTTTTACTCCGTGTGAGGTGCTTAAAAACCACGGGCCATATTCTTGAAATAAAGTGTAGAATTAGATTATTTTATCCTGCTTCCAGCTGTTCTATTTTATTCATTTTTTCGGTTCTATTAATTAACAGAAAGCTTTAACCATGGCCTAGCATCTCTAAAAACTTTTTGCGACTATAAGTGAGCTTCAACAGCTTAAGTTTTCACAGCTGTTTCTGAGAAAGTTGCAGTTAAGAAAAGAAGTCGTTCAACACTTGATATTCTAATATCTCAGCCATTTTTAAGTAACAACAAAAAGTATATTAGTAACTATAATTCTGAATAATGCCAACGGAAAAGTTGACTTTGCAGCAGTGAAGTAAAATATGCGCTATTTTGCTTCCCGTGTTTGCTGTTTAGAGGTGATGTAACGTAGACGAAAGATGGTTTTAGAAATATAAACATAATGAAAGAAAAAACTGAAAATAATGAGAAGTCAAAGAAGCACGTTGACAACATAGTTTTGTAGCGACTTCCTTCTACAACAGCGCCACTGATTAAAAGGCCTTACTCAACGAGCCCGATGAGATATCTTTTCGGCTTGATTGGTAGGCCCGTCGTCTTCGGATCCCTTGGTCCAGGGTTCGAATCTACGCTGCCGTTTCGCGACCGCCACAGTTTCATCTTCACTTTTAAGAGTCTTAAATATTAAGGAGAAACTTTGTGAGGCATACAAACTTTCAATCACTGAGCATGATACAAAATTTTAAAACAATTCGTGAAATTTCGTCCTAAATAATAGATCGCATTTTCTTTTGTGAAAGCTGAAACTCCCTTATGTGGACATGATAAAAAAGACGATTGAATAATTCCAGGAATATTTAGAGAATCAGTAAATTTTACACCTAAACTAGATTCACATTTGAAGAATCACTTAGAAAAAACTAGTACATTCTTCAAAGGTGTTTCCATGACCATTCATAAAGAGATACCTATAACTGCCTGCTACAAATATACCTTGGAGAGATAAAGAAGGAAATTAGAAAAGCTTCCTTTATAGCTATCATTTGCAGATGGCACAACAGATGGTCCTTGATCTACGGTTGAATGGAGAAATATTTGAGAGTTTTTGGTGATACTTTATTTCAGAAAATCAAACTATAAATGGCATATCAAAACGTATTTTAGAACAATTGGACATACTTCTTCAAGGAAATGGACAAAAACTGATAGCTTGGACATCTGATGGTACAAATGTCATGAAAGGCTAAAAAGCAGGCATTCAAGCAAAAATAAAAGCACATTGTAACAGAGCATAGTTCATTCACTGTTATGCTCATCAACTTAATTTAACAATGAGAAATGCAGCAGTATTACAAGAAACGCAAGAATATTATTCTCTAACTTTCTAACTACGCGAGTATTCCAACATTCATCTCAAGATCACTACAACGTGCGCCCATTCTTAAGAAACACGTATCAGTCAAAATTCCACGTCCATCTTCTACATGGGGGTCTTCTTCTTCATGGGGGTATCATAAACAGAGTTCATGAAAATTTAGAGCCTTTTAAATATTGCTTTACTGAAATTCAGTCGACATCAAATGCAGATCAAACCATTGCAGAAGCAAAATGAATTTTAAAATACCTGAATGATGATAATTTCAAGTTTTGGTTAGAGCTTTTTCATTAGATTATATCTCTTGTTGAAATAATTTTCAACTAAATGCAATCTCGGGAAATTAGAATGTTTAAATTTAATCAATATATAACGAATTTCAAAAATGCTATTTTAGATTTGAGAAACTCAAAGTACTGTGAAAATCCCATAAAGACACTCATGGCAGAAGCTAAGGAAGTATGTGACTGTATATGTGATGATATAGTGGGCAGAATGGCTTTCTTTTACAACAATTTCAAAAAAAAAAAAAAAAAAGGCTAAAATGTTTCTGCAGCAGCACTCCCATTAATTTTAGCTATGACCCGCCACTGCACTCTATACATGATTTAGAGGTGGTTGTTCAAGATTTGTGGGGTAATCAGCTTCAAGGCAACATCCCACGTCTAATCATTTCAATGCCGTAAAGGATTGTGGCATGTATTACAATAGAAGGTGGTCCGACACACTATTTGTACAATTGTACACACTATGTTTGTTTGTCTTGATTTCGGGATCAAGTGAATCGCTTATCTGTATCATTATGTGTATTAAATATCATTTTAGTCCAAAGCTCCTTTCTTGGTACGCTATTTTCAATATTCCTGAGTGTATTTTAAAACATATTGAGTTGTTTGTGATTCACATTTTGATATTCGCTTTTATGCATTGAAAAACTATTCAGATTATGTGTTAAATGTTTTCATTTTTCAAAACATCAGTTTTAATCTTACTGAACCTGGAAATGAATCTTTGTGATGTTCCTTTTTGTTGGAGACCCTGAATAATTAGCGAAATATTTTTATTATTATGTTTCTTTCAAAAAAATTTAAATTATAGTTGATTCTCTTTTCTAGATAAATTTTTTAATCGCAGGAGCTGCTTATTGCGTCATCTCATTATCTTTTCTGCTATAAATTTATCAATATCAAGTATCTTAGAAAAACACCCTGATGCATAAATATAGTGATTTATGTAGTAAATTATTCGAAATTCTTTTTTTTTTTTTTTTTTTTTTTTTTTTTTTTTTAATGTCCATATAGGTTATTCACAAGAATCTGAGCGAGTTTAATCTTTTAGATAAGCTGTAACCTTTTTCTTATGTGAAGTGTTTGTTTAGGATTTTTTTTTTGTTTCTTCGGATATCTAGTTGAATTTTAATCCATTGAGCTAGGATTTTACTTTACTTTCAACCGTGATTGTGACCTCATAATTTTTATGTTATTGAATAATTTAATTCAATTAGGTTTTTCATGTGAAATTGGTATTTTTTAATTACAAATTGTATTCTTGTAAGTGAATGTGATTACTTGTTGGTGTAGTGTTGTCATTGTGCTCTTAAAACCTGTTATTGTACACCTCAAATAAATAAGTAAATATACCTGCAAAAACTTATTTTTCTCATTGATACATTTTTTAAAATTTTGTGAGATAGATCATAATTCTTTATGATTTTACCATTTATCTCGATTTTTAAGGCTTAATGTTTTACACTTTATGGGTTTCAGTGTAACAGTTTGAAAGCTAATATTTTTACCAAATTATAAGTAGTTATAAATGTGCTGTTAAACTTATGGTGATTATTGCTATTTTATGTTTATAAAGAAATTTCTCCAGCTCACTCTCTTACACACATTATTAATATAATAAATATGTATACATAATTTTAATGGCAAATGGGATGAAAAAAGTCAGAGCTCTATGTTAAATTTATTAGGTAAAGCATGTAGGGTCTGAAAATTTCTATTGGATATAGAGGTACCAGGGATTGACAACGGACTGAATATGAACTGGAAGAATTAAAAGATTTCAGCATCGGGATTGTGGGTTTTAATCCGCAAGCTTTTTTTTTTTTTTTTTGTTCTTTGTTTTCTTGATTTGTTAAATGTAGAAGTTAACAGTGCTGTTATGTCTTTCAGTAAAGGAATTTTATTTTTTGACTTAGCACATAATTTATTTAAAAAAAAAAGACTTTCAGCTTTCTTTTATGTTAGGAAAATCTTATAAAACAGGAAAAAAAAAATCTAATTCCTAAGCCTCTATATGTACTGCAAAAAATCAGGAATGTATATTGTAATTCTCACACTGAGTTGATGAGGCTATATACTTGTATATCTTTACTATCTAATCAATCATTCGTCTTTTAATTCAATGCTTTCCAATTACACTGAAAGATTATATCGCAACTCTGAATATACTGAATCGTTCCCCACCAGAAGCCAATATTTTCCATTTTGAGAGACTATTGATTTATGTAATGAATTAAGAAGATTGTAAGTCGACACTACAATTTTCTTTCCATTCTCAGTACTTCGACGTTCTTATTCAGAATCATTAGTGTTTTTCTCAAAAGAATTCTTTCCCCCTCATTCTCTGTGAATATAAGGGTAGTATTTCAAACATTATTAGAAAAACAATTAAGAAATGACTTTTATGACTTAAACATAAAGTTGAATTTAACGAGATTACAGTAAAATTTTCAATGAGAAGAATTTCACTTCGAATGTAAAATTATAAGAATACAAAGAAAAGGAGAGAAGCAAAATTTTTAATAAGATCGGATTTTCTTTTTCTCTAATATATTTAAAAAAGATACCTGAAAGCATTTTAAATACGAAAGGTCCGCTTTTCTCTTTGTATTTGTAGCGAGTTTTCTGTAATCTGACTCGAAAATGTCAGTATTTGATTACTGTAAAAAATTGTGCTTAAATATTTTGTAAATTGTTGAAAAATTCAATTGAATTTTACGAAGTCGTTTGAAAGAGTATTTGAAGTTTCTATATGAAAAAAACTTAAAATATATATATATATAAACAATACAGCCTTTTGGGAGATACATCTTGTATTAGAATAGAGTTTGGGTCAGTTTATGCTGGAAACATCCTTTAACAACACCATCTAGATTTTAAAAAAAGGCGCTATAACTCTTGCTATTCTTTCTTAAAGTGGTTGCAAAAATGTATCCATTTCATATTGAAATAACTAAAAATCAAACACAAATTTCCTAGAATAAAAAAAAAAAGTTAACTTATAGCTTGCGCATTTGACTACGAATATTTTAATAGCTTGTGCATTTGACTACGAATATTTTATTTTTTTCAAAATGAGATCTCAATATTTTTTTTTAAAATAATGTTATGATAACAATTTTTTAATAAATCCAATGTATTTTAATATATTTTTCGAAATCTATATGATTTTTTCTTTTATAAATTATATTAACACTTCATGAAATTAATTCAAAATATCACCAAATCTTTTATAAATCTTAAATTATAGTATTGCTGTAAGACTTTTGTCATATAATTTCAGAATAAAAATTCACACACACAGTTTAATACTTTTTACAAAATACATTTAAAAGAACCAATTTTCCGGATATTTTATATCAAAATAAGAGTTGAACGAACATCTTCATATCAAATACAGATGATAAAACAGGTCAGTAAATTATACAATAAGGATAGATTTAGCAAAATATTTAAGTTTCATTTAAATTATTATGTGTAAGAAAACTGACAAATGTGATCTATTTATATACTGGGTGGTTATGAAATAAGTATATATATCTATTTGAAGCTGTCTGCAGCTTGAAAGAATAATTCGAATGAAACCAAAAATCGGTACGCTTCTATTCGAGATGGGGAAGAAGAATCGAATAATAAAAAAAATTAGTTGCAGCAATAATATTCCTATATTTTAATCGGTACTTTGAAAGATTTTCTGATTTGATAAAAATTGATTTCCCTACCTGGATGATGCAGCCAATGTTAGTGGATTTGTCCGATGTTTCAAATATGAAGTATCAAGAAACACTCGCAGAAATGCAAAATGATGAACTAATTAAAATTTATTTAATATAAAAGGAGTGATGACAAGGCATTGTGAAGAAACTGAAATCACGTCACCATTTTCAGCTTCATATTTAGTTGATAGCGGATATAGTGCTGTAAATGATTTGTGTGGGTGTGCGTGGTGCTAAAAAATAAAGTAAGTTAGATATAACAAAACGGGAGATTTGAGACAAGTTAACTAAATTGTAACCTGAAGTAAAATTAATTTGCAGCAAGAATCAAGTGCAATGATCTCACTAAGTTTAATAATAAACAATTACTAATAATTAAAATCACATAGAAAAATCTTTCATTAAATTATTTTGTACTTGAATTTAAGTTCTCTGTTATATATTTTAAAAATTTACTTATTGTATTGGTTCAATAATTTCCTAGTTATTTCTTCCTAAAACCTATCATTCAAGTTTCTATAGAGAACATTTCAATTTTTGAGTATTAAAAATTATGTATATGCTTCGGGGGCATAAAATTTTTAGAACGGCTAAGGTGGGACATAGCACAAAAAAGTTAGGGAACTACTGACCAAATGTATTTGAGCATTCATTGCTTACCTCTTATAATACATTTTCATTGACAGTTTCATTATCAATCCCGCTGTCCGGTAACATGACCACCAGGTAAAAGGGGACCTTCTACATTTAGAATAATAAAATAATGGTTAGAGAATGAAGCATTAAAATATGAGGGGGGAAATGTAGCATGAATTTTAAAGCTGTCCGTTTATAGAATTACTCGTATTAATACTTGGTGAACAGCAATAGAATAGTAATATTAATTTACTTTCTCGAATATGTATTATAAATGGTAATTTTTACATTTTGTGAAAACTTTCAACGAAGAAAAGTTGTATCATTGAATGGAATTTTATAACCTAGCTTCTGTTTCTTTAAAGATTTCATTGTTTAAACGTATTACATTAGGTAAAACACGCTTACCAAAACTTTAATATTACTCATATAGTCAGCTTTCGTTATTAAAAGCTTTCCTCACTCATAATCAGTTTAGAAATACTTAAGAAAACAAACTTCAAATTTTAATTCAAGTAAGATATTTTTATGTGTTCAACCATTTTTTTAAGTATCGAATGTCAACGTGTTTTATATATTTTTTTTATTTGAGAAATCAGCTATAATTAACACTATGCCACGATTTTGTGTATACCTATTTCGACCAAAAGGTGTCACTTAACACTTTTGCGTTTGAATGCAAATAATTGCTAAAACTGTTGGGAATGTATAAAAGTTAGTTTATTTTTTATTAACGTTGCACTAGAAGCTACAAGAGGGCTATTGGCGATGGACCTCGTAATTCTGAACCACGGTCAAGTGCCGAGGACGACACCGGAGCTGGCACCCCTCTCTCCTAACATCCACTCCTCGCCAACGGAAGGAGTTTGGACCCCGAACAGATTTAACGTGCATCAGCCCCTTAGGCGGCCAAGGATCGAACCCGCGACTGAACGAAAACCGCCGGTAGCTAATCCACGACCTTGACCACTAGGCTACCGCGGCCCTTTGTATAAAAATACAGCACATGCAAATAAAGTGTCAAATACAGGAAATAACATAACCATCTTTTTTTAAAAGTAATATAGTTAGTTTTTGTAGTGTTAACATCAAATCGCCAGAGGGTAAGCAAATGGTTTAATTTCTTACGTAATTTTGCCATTTGCGTTTCATTTTAATATGAGTGTAATCTTGACTGTCGCAGTATGAACGTGCAAAACGACAGAATGAGGGGGGGGGATATTAAGAATAAAGGTTGTGGAGAATAGGAGTCTATTGAGCATTTGGGGAAGGGAGTCCTAATTAAATGGTTCCAGAGCAAAAATATTCGTTATCCAAGTTTTATTAAAAATTGAGGTTATTATTTATTAGGTGTATAAAATAAGAAAAGAATTTAGGATATATATATATATATATATATATATAAGTTTATAAATATGTCCATCGTGTCAGAAGTAGTCGAAGGCTTTTTCTACATATATAGTAAGGACTTGTATTATTTATCGAATGTTTAGCAACTGCCTAATTTCTGCTCGACACAAGATGTGCTAAACACATCTCGTTTTCTTCTTTTTTTTTTCTTTTTCGAATCATGTTCTGATGACGAGGTCAGTAGCTAAGCTGGTCCTCTTATTTCTCCACATCGACGCCTCACCAAATCAATAGCCCAACATATTTATCATGCAGCACACGAATATATTGAGTTGCAATAGGGCTCGAATACACTGTCATAAGTTCGATGTCAAGACCATTCAGATACCTCTATCAATAGGAAATACTTGTTGGTAACAAGTGGCTGCGATAGCCTCGTCGTCATTGTCGCAATCTCGTGGTCTGTGTTGTTTCCATCGAGTCGTGGGCTCGAACCCTGGTACCACTAAAAACACACTGTGTAGAGGGTTGATGCCCATTAACTATGTCGAGGCTCCAAGTCCTCACGTTAGTGTGGCATGAAAATATAGAGAAGGAGGTGCCAGCTCAGGTATAGTCCTCGTCACAGGATCGATGTTCAACATTACGAAGTCCGTTGCCAATAGCATTTATGTTGCTTCTCAGTGCCACGTTAATAAACTATCAATCTATAAAAACGACACGAGATCTGTTGGTGAAGCACTTCATATTTTTGAACTTTGGTGAAGTGACGAGGACAACACCTGAGATGGTACCTTCCTCTCCAAACTTCCACACCTTCCTAACGAGAGAACTTGGAAACTCAACAGATTTAACGTGCCTCTGCTTTGCCACGCGGCAGGTCTTTAGTGGTATCAGGACTCGAACCCATGACTCGACGAAACGATGCCAGCCACGAGTTCGCGAAAATGACCTCTAGGCTACCACGGCCATATCGCGTTGTTCCTAAGAGTAAAGTTTATCCTACCCTTTCAATTTTGCAATAATTATTTCCTTCTAATCCCCCCCCCCATTACACTTTGCATTCCAACTCAGACCCTTTTAATTAATTCCTTTATCACTCCTTCGATATCCTCTTTCTCAGTCAACCATCTCCCTCCACGACCTACATTATTATGTATTCATCTTTTCATCAGCTGTTTAATATCCTGTCGCCATCCCTACCTCTCCTCTCTTGAACTAGTTTCCTGACCACCGCTGTGCACTCCTCCAAACAAGAACCATTTTTACTTTTCCCTTCCTTCTTTAGCTTTCACATCATCAAAAAATGTTTAAATAATGTTTTATTTATTATTGTTGTAATTTTACAATAATAATAATAAAAAAAAATTTAAAAAAATAGTTATATAAATTAATACTTTCCTCTTTGCTGAAGATTAGACATAGTCTATCGAAGGCACTGAGTAGTTAAAAATGATATAAATATTTTTTATAATCTTATCGTAAGATAAGATTAGTTAAAAAAATTTAAAATCTATAAAAAATCTCATCCTCATTGTAAATATTTCATTCACTTTCCTGTCCTCTCTCCTCTACCTTTTCTTTTATTTGTGTTTTTTTAAAATTCTTTTATGCATTAAGCACATCTTAATATGCTTGTTTTAATATTAAAAAAAATCACGGCTTTAATATGACAGTAGCGACTATGCTTTTTGGGGTACATAACCTTCACGAGCTTTAATCCCCAGTAAAATGGCTATTAATTGGAGGTGAGACTGAACTATGGTTTTACACTTGCCCAGAAGTTAAGTTTAAAATACAAAAATTAATTAAGTTACGGAGCAATAGCTTTTGAAAATTACATTTATGTTAAAATACCTATAATGAAAAATTAAGTATATATACATAGTTGCCGCTAGTTAATAAAACTAGTGGTGTTGAATTTGATCAATAAAAAGTAGACATTTAAGCTATTAGGTTGAAAAGTTTTAAGTATTGCGTCAGAAGTCTATTGAGTTCCTGCTTGGTTGCTCAGTCTAGTCGCAGTGAGAGCGCACGCTGTGATTGGTCGAGGGTGAGGTGTGCTATTTCACTATATATAGGTGGATGGGTATGGGTGTTTTGGTGATTGGAGTATGGGTGGGAGTGGAATTTTTTGCTGGAAGTTAATTTATTAGAGAATTAAAATTTCTCGTGGTCTAGGGAGTTGAGGGTTATTTCTTATTGGAGTGTATGTTTCAATTTCTTGGGTGGTTTTATTTGTTGAAGTATCTATTTTTTGGAAGAAGTTTATTGCTAGTTTTTTAATAAAGTTTTTGAGAGGCAGGAGTTTTATTGAATATCTTATATCGGTATTTCGCATATACCAGTGGGCATTTACGATCATTCTGATGGTTGCGTTTTGAGATTTTTCAATTAATTCTAGGGTTGTATTTGCACAATGTGAATAGACTGGGCAGGCATAGGTCAGGATAGGTCTTAATATCAGGGTGTAGATAAGCAATTTATTACGTCTACTCAATGTAGAATTTCGCGAGATAAGGGGGAATAAATTATTTACTGCAGATTTATACTGCTTTTTAATTTGTATTATGTGTTGTTTTAAAAGTGAGCTTTTTATCCAACGTAACACCAAGATATTTGATGGTTAAGGACCAGGGTATGTTTTTGTTTTCCAGGTAGATATCTGGTTCAGTTTTTCTGTAGTTTTTGGAAAAGAAGACGGCCTCAGTCTTGGAAACATTCAGGGCAATTTTCCAAGTAGAGTACCATTCTTCTAATTCCTTTAGGTGTTCGTTTAGTGTTTGGCCTATATTTGGTGAGAAGTAGTGTCGGGCTAGTATCGTAGTGTCATCTGCATACATGCATAATTTTGTATTTTGATCTTTAGGGATGTCGTTCACGTAGTAGTTGAACAAAATTGTTGATAAAATTCCTCCTTGTGAAACTCCTGCTTCGATGATTCTTGGATTTGAGTAATTTCCGTTGACAGTGACTGAGAAGCTTCTATTTATGAGATATGAATTTATTATTTTTATTAAGTAGGGTGTGTTATAGTTGATCATTTTAAAAAGTAATCCTGTATGACAGACTCGGTCTAAAGCTTTCTGGATATCCAAGAAGACCGTACCGGTATTTTGACTTTTGTAAAATCCAATTTTGATGTACTCCACCACTCGGAGCAGTTGGTGTGATGTGGAGAGTTCAGGGATGAATCCGTGCTGTTCATTTTAATATGACACTGAGTAAAGAGTCCACCGGATTGGCACTCATCTCTATCTGATAGTTGTTGTATAAACAAACAATGAGTCTTTTAGGTAATGAACAAAATGAAATTCTTTAGGTTTCTTTACTTGGCAACGACAGTCAAAGCTCCCGCCAATCTTCACTTTTCGTATTGCTAAGTACGTATCTCTCGCACATCTTGTGCCCGGTATGATAAACCGGGTTAATCGTATTTACAGCTCACCACTCGTTTTATTACATATTTTCGTTTATTTTTATTGAGTGGAGTCTTAAATAATATTTTTATACCATGGATCTTAATGGATTCTCTCCCGCTTTTAAATTTAAATTATTTGAAAATTCCTTAGCAACATCAGTGGATGAAGGGATTTCAACGGTCACTTTCATAAATAACTTTAATTCTTCTAAAAAAAATATGCATCCACTTTTTATAGATACATCAAGATGTGAAACATTTCACTTTGATACTTTGCCAAAAATATCAAATGAATATCAATGTACTGACATTTATGATGACTCCTTATGTAAAAGTTCAGATTCAATGGACGTGGAAGAACTTTCACATACTTCTGTTGACAGCTCCTTTAAACTGGATTCCATTTTCGATGTTTCTGTAAGCTGTTTACAGAGTTACGATGACATGAAAAAAAATTGTGAGAAAATGGGCTTAAAATTTGTAGATTATTCTAAAGATGGTAAGTTAGTAATCCACTCATCTATATCATTTAATATCTTGTGTGAATGTGACATTTATCCTTTTGAATTGATTTTGAGTTTACATTTTAGATTTGGTTAAAAGTTTTAATTATTTATCAGTATGATTCTTTGACTCATATAAGTTAATATTTCTTCAAAGAGTAACTGATGCATTTATTGCTCTTTTAATCTTTCGGTGTCATTTGATTGGTTACATTAATTTATTTTGTATTCTCACAAATGCGATGAAAACTTTTCATTCTTTCCAATTTTTGACGTATCGTATTTTCTTCAAAACTGAAGCCCGATTGTCATAAGTAATCTACTGTGTTGTACTAGTTCACTAATAAGTTAAAGAATTAGTACAAAAGGCGTATTTTTAATATTGTTGGGAATGTGTGAGTTCTTAGGCATTTCGCTAAAAGTAAATTAATAGTAATGTTATTGATCTACTTATGAGAAAAAAAAATTCTGTGACAAGATTATATGCATATTTTTATAATTTTCAAAATTTAGAAGGCATTTATAGTATTATCATTACTTATTGTCTTATATTTTTTTGTGTGCATTTTAGATAGATTTTAAGGGAGGACATTCATAGCTTGTTCTTTATATCCAACAATAGTATTCTAGCTATTTGTATATTTATGTAAGCATGAACAATATAAGAATGTATTATTATTATTATTTTTTTTTTTTTGATATTTTGTAAATAAAATGAGATTTTTTTTTCCATCTCTCGATCATTATTAAAGTGGACCTTACTTTTTAAAGGAAATATTTTCCCAGAAATTAACAAGTGTAAATATGTTTGACAGAAGTAAATACCAAAGACAATATTTACTTTTTATTTTTTTTAAAATCAGGTATGCTTTGGGAAAATCAACACATAAGAATTTAATAAAATAAAGTCTGTGTTACTTTAATAATTATTTAAATGAATGTATTTTATTGATTCCTTCAAAATATGTTGAGAAATATTTGAGCTGTTATTAAAATTGTTAAACACTTTAAAACTTATTAAAAATTTGTGATATTTTCTTATGTTGGTTGTACCATTTTAAAGAACTGAGTATTAGATAAATTTTGAAAGGTCTAACTTTTCTATAACAGCTCCCTTAATTGTCTTAACACCTCTTGGAGGTGATAGTGCCCACTTTGAGAACTTTGAGATTAATTGGAAAAGTTTGTTCTATCCAATGATATGTAAAGGTTTTTGAAGAAAAATAACTATTTAATTTCTTAAGTTATTGGCTTTATGTATATTTTGAATTGAGTTTTTCAATGCTGATGTTTGTTATTTATATATTTGTGACTTTTGACTATTATACAAATTGATGTTATTAAGTAGATTAAATTTAAAAAAAAAAACCTATCTGAAACTTTACTATAGTTGTTTTATTGAGCATTATTGAACTACCATATTTTTTTTTTATTAAGCATTATTATTATTATTTTTTTCCATTTGAGGTGTTTTTTATACTTAGTTAAAATTAATGCATATTTCTTTTCCTTAGTTTTATCTATATGCTATAAAAATATTTTAACTCTTTGGATTGTTTATTAGGAAAAAAAATTGCCTTAATGCTAACTTTATATCATTTCTAATTAAGATTGTGTTCAAAAATCACAAATCTCATCATTTTTTGTTAGGTGTGTAAAGTGTTTTTTTTTAAACCTGTGTTGCAATTTAGATAAGAACTTGCTGTTTTTAATGTATTAGAACACTTTTAAAAAGTTATTTCATTTCAAAACAATCGGTGGTGGGACAACACTTAAATGTCTCATAATTTTTGAGGCCACCATGATAAATGTCATGGTATTGCAATGTTAAACAATGAAAAGTTAATTTACTTAAGCATTTTTTGTATTGTTTTGTATACTAAATACTCATTTCTGTTTAATCCCTTTCTTGCCTTTGGGGGTGTACTATCAGGTGATTACAGGCATCACTCACCCGAAGCACCTAGTGATCTTTTTCTTTTCCTTTGAGGTTTACTGTCTTTAGTAAACGGGTGATGCACCTCTGGGATACCCTAGCTATCCTCTATTTTCGAGCCTCCTTCTTATCTTTTTTCTATTTTCTTAAATGTCTGGATTGCAATTGCTCCTTGTTTGGTGCAGCATAGCCATATCTATCCTTTGTGCCATTAAACTTCACCATCACTCATTCCATTTTTTTAAGCCCGATTTTTTTTTTTTTAAATAAAATTATTTTTACTTTGTTATCTTTGTTATCTTGTTGTTGATTATTATCTTGGTATCATTGTTTTAATCCTGAAATACAATTTTTGATATATAAAATTGCAAAAAACATTACAACTTTTTTTCAAACACTTCCTTGAAAGCATTTTAAATGTGAGTGTAGACATTTCAGTTTTAGTGAAAAATATTTTATTTAAAAAAGTTTTAAATACACATATTTTGACAATTAAACTTGTGAAAATTGTAAGCTATTGAAAATTGTATTAAGGGAAGTTTATTTGTAATTAAATTTCTTTCTCTTCATTTAAGTATGGATCAGTCATATGTAAGTGCTGTAATACTACAATTCAGTTTAAAGGAATATGGATATTCCCTAATTGAAAAAAATAATTTTGTATCATAATTAAAAAATCAATAGGCATTTCGAAAAGCTGCTTTTTTTTTTTTTTTTTTTTTTGTTTGTTTGTTTGTTTTGTTGTTAAATTCAAATAATTTGTTCCAGAATCCTTATATGAAATAACTGAAAATCATGCAAAAGCTGAACATAATTTAAAAAGTTGCTCTGTAAAATGCTTGCAAAGTATTGAAGACTTGGAAAAAGAATGTGAAAAGTTTGATTTATATTTTAATAATGGTAAGTAGTCTCAGTGATACTTATGTTTACAGAAAATTTATGTTTTACACATTCAATTTTTTTTTATAATTGATGTATGATTAAGTGTAGAAAAGAACCTATTACAGGGAGAAGAGCTCATTTTGTATTCTTTCAAATTTTTTTTTGTCTCTTTAACTAAAGACCTTGTGTGTCTTTTGGGGTTGTGTAGTATAATTTTAGACCTTTTTATTAGTATATATAATATTTCTTATCATTTAGGCATTAAATGTAATGCTTAATTTTTTTTAATTAACAGCAATTCTTTTTTTTAAATTCAGGTAAAGTTTACGAAGTAGATATGATTTTACAAGATAAAATTATAGAGGTGAGTATAATATTAATTCTATTTATAAAGAAAAATAGTTTTGGTGCTTATAATATTTTTTGTATTTATATATTGTTACCTGCAGTATTAATTTTAATTCATTACATGGGAGCAATAAAATTTACTGGTAACTGATTTCATTTTATAAAAGAACATATTTTTAGATGTTACACAAGGTAACCAATAACGTCGTTGCCACTTTTGCTTTGCCATTGAATGAAGTGAGAATAGCTATGCAAATAGTGTATCACTTGGTATAAAAACTGGTCGGTCAAGAGTAGGAATATCAGTCATTATAAAAGCAAGTCAACAGCACGCTTTCATTATTCATAACTTGTGCAGTAAAGACAAATAGATGTGTCAAAGGATCTCTTTCGGTAATGTTTGCTTTATGAATTCAAAGTGGGCTTATCAGCTGCTGCATCAAGTCACTGAATATGTAGAGTGTTAGGGGATAGTACTGTGAAGTAACATACTACAAGGCATTGGTTTCAAAAATTCAGGTCAGGAGATATGACCCTTTGTTATGAACCTCGCAGTGGATGACCACATGCCTTAGATGACAAAGCCCTGTAGGTGGCTATTGAGGAGGACAGTAGTCTAACGTGTGGTGAAATTTCAAAGCAGTTTAAGATTTCTGATGATGAAACAGACTTATAGGTGATTGCTATATAAATATGTGTTGCTTTAAATATTATCAGACGATTTAGAACTATATTGATTTATCTACGAGATATTATATTTACAAGTGCAATTGTATTACTAGCACTAATGGCGGACAGAAAAAGAATACAGAATAATTATTTTTGTAGTAAACATAACACAAAAAACAAGTTGAGTTGTATCTGTCCTTGCTCTGTTCAAGCGATTAAATATCACCACAGACTTAATCTTCACCTCTTGGGTAAGATGTGCAGGCTGAGCAAGTGGGTCCTGCACACCTTGTTGGAAATTCACAAGAGACAACAAGTGGCAGCCTGTATGTCATTACTTTCTCACCGCTGTACTGCATTCATATTCAATAAAGTGCTTACCAGTGACGAAAAGTGGGTCCTGTATGACACTCCCAAGCGTTCCAAACATTGGTTGTCTCCTCTCCCAGGATACTGTCCCTCACTGTGCAAGACCATCTATGCGCCCTCACAAGATAATGCTTTGTGTCAGGCGGACAGGTCGTTAAGTGGTTCACTATGAGCTGCTACCAACGGGCCAAACAGTCATAGCAGACCTATACTTGCAACAATTGGTATGTGTGCAACAGGCATTGCTACAGAAGGAACCAGCATTGGTGAATTGCAAAAGTGTACTCTTCCTTCATGATTATGCCAGATCACATATGTGTGGGGGGTCAGGGATACTATACAGAGAATTGATTGGGAAACCTTGCACCATTTGATTACCACCTCTTCCACTCCCTGGACAATCATCTTTTCGAAAAATTTTTCACCAATGAAGCAAACTTGCACCAAGCTTTCCCAGACTTCTTTTTGTCCAAATCCCCTAGTTTTACTGCTAGGGGATTGCACAGTTGGAGACATGTTAGCAGAAAGTGCTTTCAATGTGCTGATGGCTATTACTTTGAGGACTAATAATAGGCTATACTTTCTGTAAATCGTTTTCTTTTTGGCCTTTAAAAAGGGCAAGAACTGTATTGTTTACCTTGCAGTTTTTAAAATTTGATGAAGTGATTTTATAGAGCTGAACTTCTGTGGAAAGCAAAATTTTCTTTCTTTTTTGGGGGGTGGGGGGAGAAGAGCTGAATTGTTACTAGAATAAATGTTGTAATTTGTGAATTATTGTGCATAAATCTGTTTGCTGTGTCTATGTTATTATTATTTTTTTTTTTTGGAGATATGTTGACAATCATATTACTACCAAATATGACAGGTGGTAAGATTAAAAAATTGATCTGTTCTTTTTAATGGTTATATTTTCATGTTTCTCCAGTATTACTCAAATCCTTTTCTTTATAAATTGTAATGCTGTTTATATATATGTTTTAAAGTATACATTTTGTTTTCTGTTTGGTTGCTTTTTGTAATAGTTTATAAAAGAAATTGAATAAAAATCTGCTCAGTGTGTTCTTGTAATGTTATTTTTTAGAAAATTTTAAAACATATACTCATACATGCACAAAATATTACAGTTTTGTTATTTTTTCTAGCCTTTTTTTGGGAGGGGATGTGAACTATTTGTTTTTATTAAATATATTTATTGTAACATGTAGTCATTCATATTTCCCAGCCTCAATACATTCTGTGTACATGTAATAAAAGTAAATTTCGACTGCATTTTGTGTTAGAGATGTTTTTACATATAAAAAAAGGAAAATATTAGTATAGTAATTTTTTTAAAATATGTTAATAATTTAGAAACTTTGTTGAATAGAACAATATCTTTTTCTTGATCTCTGTTTAACTTTTACAGATAACTAGTTATATAATTGTATTGTCATAAATTTTAGAATGTTTCAAGTTATATATTTTTCTTTATGTATTATCTAGTTTTTATTATGTATTAATTCTAAAATTATTTATTCTTCAGAATCATATTATAGTGAGAAAGACATTTGCCTTTACATTAATGACATTCTTAAATGTATGCTTTCTAAAACTCTTGTATATTTTTCAGGGAGAAAAGTTTTATTTGGTTAAATGGAAAAATTATGAACTTAAATACAACACCTGGGAACCTGAATATCATTTAACAGGATGTCAAGAATTAATTTTTTATTATGAGAGTATTAAAAGGTATGCTTTTCAAATTTTCACATTCATTTTACTCAGAAATTCGTTTTCTGCGTTTTGTATTTTATACCTTTTTTACTATGTATATGTGACAGGGATTATTAATTTTTATAATTTCTTGTATTGTTACAAAAATTCTATTTTCTGTGTGTGTACATGTGAAACCGTTCTTAACACGGAAGATAATGACAAATGACGCCTTATTCACAAATATTCAGGACAGGAGGACATTCAGGTAGCAAAATTTGAACAAATTAATAACACAATTATGAGACAATTCACTCATACAGATTAGCCACATAACAGGAAAGAAAACAGCACTTGTAATAATCTTCAGCTGACCTGCCTACTTATTTGCACTGCAGACAAATCTCCACAGTTAATTCTCTGCACATCCAAGGCAGACTGCATTAGTCCTTGTCTGATCCGCTCATCCAATGCTGACTATTTCCAATCCGATCCTCGTTCGACCCCCCCTCCCCCTAGCTTTGCATCTCTGTATTTATAGGATCTGTGTGGTGACCGGGAATGAGAGAATAGTCCCGCTGTAATTCATGCATGTTGCAAGAGGTGATTAAAATGGGTACCCAGCGCCTGGGGTTTATATCGGGACCTCGGGGACTTACCTTTTTTAGTTAAGTACGGGCATCATGAACCTGAGGCACCTCAGTAATCTTTTTCTTTCCCGTGGGGTTTACTGTCATTAGTGCCCCTGGGTTACCTTAGCGATCATTCTCTATTTTTGACTCTCCTTGTCAACCAGTTTTTATCTTTTTTTCACATGAAGACCTCAGTTGAATCTTGTTGGGCGCCGCATAGCCATATGTGGCTCCTGCACCAATGAACTTTACATTCACTCACTCTGTATTTATAGCCTCTCCAACCAGGATGTGATGTCACATGGAAAATTCAGAAATAGTCCAAAACATTTGACCCAGTCAAGATTTCCGCAAGATTACAGCACATTCTAGAATTTTCCAATTCTCGCAAAGTGGACAAAATTATTACCAAGTTAATGGGGCATTGCTTAAACTTTCCTTGGCTGACTGATGCAATCTATGTCTTTTTCCTTGTAAGAGAAATGTTGCTGGGAAGTGTCATCAAAAGGCTGTTATTTACATTTAAGAAATTTGGAATAATTTTCAAAATATCAAATATGAGGATTTCATTTCATATAAGTTATATACTTCTAAAAAGTTTGAACCATATATTTTAAGTGCTTCTATAAAGAGAGAACATTAGTCTAATAAATATTCAATTGACTATATAATTTTCTACTAGGAAATTAATTTATGTTTTTCATGAATAGGTTATTCAAAAGTTTAATTGCTTAATCTTTTAGTTGAACTATCACAAACTTTTTTAGATATCAGAATTTTGTTATAAAACGGAATTATTTCGATGAAATTCAGTAATAATGATCTGTTTTGGAAAAAGGAAATCATTTTTAATTTGAATTCTAATGAACAGTGAACTTGAATTGTGAATCTTATAACTGATTTTAAGTTATGATTAAGCATATCAGCTTGTTACATTTACTCAGAATTTTTCAACGTTTTGAAGTTTTTCTGGAAAAAAATTTTCATACTTTTTCCTAAGGTCAAGTAATGAAAAAATCTCACTTCACCATAGCGCTTTCTTGCTTAAAAAACAGTACAAAATTAAAACATGTTATTTAATTTTATTATTTTTTTTAAAAAGATAATGAAAAAATATAATTTTCCAAATGGTATTTTCATTCCTGTTTATGAGAATGGACAAATGGATGAAAATAGTGTAAAATAATGGGTAAGAAATGTTAGGCAAAAGTATCATGGTGCTTTAAATAACCCAGAAAGTTTTTAAGCTTGGGACATCTACAGATCCCATCTAAGCAATAATATGAAGAAATTGATTGAAAGAGTGTAACACAGATAAAACAGTTATTCCAGATGGATGAATGCCATTAGTTCCAAGATTTAGATGTGTGTGTCAATAAGCCATTCAAAGGAAATTTAAAACGACAGTGGAATATGTGGATGTTAAAAAGTGAAAAAATATTTACAGCATACAGCCAGTCTAGAAATAGTGTGTGAGTGGAGAATAAAAGCATGGTATGAAATATAACCTGATGTTATTCAAAAGTCATATAAAAATGTAATATATATATAAGTCTAGATGAAATGAAAGATGATAATTTTTGAGTAAGAGTAACAGTGATGGTCAAGATGAAACAACTGATTGATGTGTCTGAAAATGTAATGGAAGATGAATATGATGGACATATCATGTTACCCTAATAATGAAAATTTTTGAGTTCATAAGGTATGTCATTTTTTTTAAAAATAAACGACATTTAGTTACATATAGGAATGTAATTTTTATGCTCATCTTTTCTCCATTTTTAAATCTTATCCATTTTTATATCCATCATATAATGCGTGCCTGTCAGTTTCGGTTATATTTTTTGTATTATTTTGTATTTATATATTTATTTTATGTATTGCATTATATGCTGGAATGTACTTTATGTACATTTTAAGACTCGAATATTTCATACAATTAAAGATATTTTTGTACAATTTATATTACTGTGAAAAAATTAGTAAATATAAAAAATTGCTTAAAAATGTTATCTATATTGATAGTTTGACTATTGTTTTTTTATTATTCAAGTACTAGATAATGCAGTATAATGTTGTTCATGTTAAAGAGATATATCTTAAAGCTTTCATGTAAACAATTAGAAATTTTTTAATTAAATAGTTGATATGTATTTCATTTAAAAAAAAGTAATAGAATATTTGGAAAATTTCTAGTAAAATTAGCTTATGTTCAAATATTTTAACAGAAAATTAATTTTTTAAGGCAGAATTATTTTTGAAAGAAAACTTTGCACAATATTCTTTTTCAAATAAGTTGAAATTGAGAATTATTTCCTGGTTTTTAATTCTGAATGAAAAATAAACTAAATTTTTCTCATGAGGCACATAAAATTATAAACAGTTTTGAAAAAAGTGTCATTTGTATTTTTTTTTATTCATATGCTAAATGGAAACATACTGATTATTTTTTAACAATGCTTTATATGTATGAATATTTTAGCTTACTCTTATTCTTTTTAGGTTTTCAACTCGGTTAACTAAGAACATACTTGTGCATTTTATTCGTGATCTTACAACTCGTAAACCCTATGATGTTTTAAGTCTTGCTCAATTATGTAACATTATCAATGATGATTCAGAAGATTGCATTAATATGTCTAATCTTAAAATAACTGAACTAAAGATGAAGGCTAGGCATGTTCTTCAGCTGTCTCCTGTAAAACTTGGTAAAATAACTAACATGTTATTAGAACTTATGAGATTTTCAGAAAAAAGGAAACTAGTGTTGCTCAATCTCAAAGAATGGGAAAAAGAACTTAATTCTTTTAATCCAGCTCCCTATATTGAAGTAGAGAATAATGTTGATTTAGAGAAAGCACCTGTTGATTTTCAGTTCATACATGATTATATGACTAAGGACATTGACATTTGTGAAGAACCAGTTGCATTCTGCAATTGTGATGACTGTTATAAAGACAAAAAATCTTGCTGCCCTTTAGACTCGGATGCACCTTTTGCTTATAACAAATATCGTCGTCTTCAGCTACTGCCTGGATACCCAGTGTATGAATGCAATAAGAAGTGCAAATGTGATAAGGACTGTATTAATAGAGTAGTTCAAAATGGCCAAAAGGTGAGTTATCTATCACTGCCATCACTATGTAATTTACTATTTTATTCAATTATTTTTTCATGAGTAGACATTCAAAGTACAAGTATTGTTAACATTTCGCCAATTCTTATAATTCTAGAGTAATTAAAAGGTATAAGTTAGTTGTAAAAATTGCTTAACATGTATAATTAGTTACAAATGTATACAATTTTCTCAAAATAGGGTGTCATATTTATTTTGCTTATTTTCATTTTCTTTACTAAATTGTCTTTTTCTTTTAAGTGATTTTCGATGATCTACTGTGAAATGAAATTTAGTTAATAACAAGTGGAATCACTTATCAGGTTAATCCTTGATAAAAAGAAATATTGAATGTAAGAATTGTAAAGAGACTATAAATTTATCTAATGTATTTTCTTGAAAATGAATAGAGATTTCTTAGAATGTTGACAAAAAATAATTTTCTTTATCTCTGAAATTATCATTTACTTTTAATTGATTTTATCATTATGAGATTATGCAAGATTGTTTTATTTAAAAATAGAATAAATTGTTTTGTTTTAATTAAAAATAGAATAAATTGCTCTATTTCTGCTGTACTAATTTGAATTGAATATATATAGATACAATATAATTTAACTTATAATTAATATTGCTATATTTGTCCATTTTCAACTTTCCTGATTTATTACAACGTTTTTCTGAATTTCACTTGGTGTGTGTGTGTCATCAAATTTTCGATCGTTAATTTAACCAACTTCCCATCAAGCTAGAGCTTTGAAATTTTGGGAATCGTTATTACTCGCCTAACAATGCAATATTTAGATGTTTGCGACAAGTTTTAATTAATATTTCAATAATTTTAATAAGTCAAAATATTCTTCCCTCTCGGCACTTTTAGGACCGAGGAAAAAATTTCTTTCCCCCTCTGGGAGCACCGGGCACTCCCCACACCGCTTGAGGTATCGTAAACCTTTTGTACTCACAAAGGGGAGATACTATCTCCCCTTTACTATCTCCGAGATAGTAAGGGTTGCTGACCTTTAGTAATCATTCGCAAGAAAGAAAGTTTCCAATATTTGGCGCCATGTCTTATCACAATAATTTTTTCTGAATTCTGGTTCCCATTCTTTTTTTAACAGAATGACTTACAAACTTTCAAATGCATGTTTTGATTTTATGAGTATTATGAATGTTTTAATACTCTTACAAATGTCTCTTTTTAAGTGAATTTTAAAGTTAAAAATAACTAACAGTTTTAACTAATATTTAAATAATTTTCTCTAATAAACTTTGTCACCATATAAAAACGTTGGTTTTTATATCAAATTATTATTGGTTCCATTAATTTTCTTCAACTGTAAAAAAATTGCTGCAGAGTTAACTGATTTAGAATTTTATCTGTATTATTTTATTATTTTTGAGGAATATAGTTTGTTTTGGTAATATATGAAAACATTGCAAGTAAATAAGGTAACAATTCATTGCAATGTTCTACTTTTTCTGTGATTGAAATTTATTATTTTCCTTAACTTTAATTAAAATATGTTTGCATATTAAATATATTAAAATGTTGCCAATTTGTTTTCTGATACATTTTCAACATGATCACTAAAATCCTTAATGTTTTCCCATAATGATTCAGATGAAATGACTATTTCATATAGATAGTTGTAATAAAAGCATTGTTTTTTTTTTCCAAAGGTTTAATAAGTTATTTTTATGTTTGTTACAGTAAGCATTAATGTATAATGTCTTATATTGATGATTTACATACTGTTTTTGTTTTTTTTTATGCTTGTACAATTATCAACAAATATAAAATTTTTAAAAATTAATTTCACTTTGCTGTCAGTGTACTGCGTAATAAAATTACAAAATTTTTTATATGTACCTAAAATATTTATGGCAATTGGGTTAAAGTATGCTAATGTAAAAAGGCTCAAATGGTGTTTGCTAGCATAAATGCATATTACTTTTTGTTTATAATTACTAATATAAATGCTTGTTAGTGATATGTGATTGATTTTCAGGTTAAAGTGGCTATTTTTAGAACTTCAAATGGTTGTGGATGGGGTTTAAAGACTCTTGAAACAATTGAAAAAGATCAATTTGTGCTAGAATATCTTGGCGAAGTAAGTTTTCTAGTTATTTTGTTGCACATATTATTTTAAACTTTAAATTGTGTCTTTTAAAAATAAGAAATTTTAAAACTTAATTTATTACGGTTCATATTCATTTAATTACGGTTTCATATTGTGAAATAACATTCGAATAAAAAAAGCTAGTGTTTTGGAGTAATGTTTACAAATAGGAAAATAGGGCACACACATGTTATCCAAGTCATTGCAACTTCCAGCAGCAAATCTTTTTAAACATTAATGATATCTAAAAAACAATGATATATAGCAAAAAAAGTCAATTGAATGCAGAATATCGACAGTGTAGTGTAAAATAACCATCTGCGCATGCAATAATTTTATTTATAGAAGCTAGGAAATGCAAATGTGTGTAACCTTTAAGAATTATTGAATGGTGATAAGATTAAATATGTAAGAGCTTGAGAGTATTTTATGGGGAAAACCCTCACCATAACTTATTTGCTTTTTTAAAACATATTGACCTTTTACACCAAATTTGATTTTTAACCTTTTGTTATTTTTTCACTGTGTGTTTGATTAATATTTTTAAATTGTATTTACTTTAAAATAATATAACAACTGTTTGGCGTAGCTTAGCCTACTTTGGCTCTTGCGCCATAAAACCTCACAATCACTCACTTTACTCACTGAGAGTATTTTATTTAGAAGCATAAAGTAGTTGTGAAAGCTTGTTAGATAAACAGTATTTGGAGTGAATCTTGAATTTAACTATGTCTGGTTATTATATTGAGGAATACCGTCAGATGGCTCTTTTGAGTGTGGGGAATGTAATCACCACCCATATAAAAATCTACTCACCCATGCTGGTGAAACATAGGAACAGTGATTATGTTTCCCTAATCATTTACATCCTACTGGTTAATGTAATCCTTAATGTTCAGCATTTAAAGAAACAAGCTTTGCAATTTTGTCAATTTTCATTTGGACGATGTTTGCAAGTCATTTTTAATTGGTTTAGCCTGTGGTATAGTTCATCTCTACATCAGTATTATACTGTGAGTTTTACATTGACATTACTTGGCAAATTTTGCATTTGTTTGCTTACTCATAATGCAACTCAAATGCAAAGGAATATGCATATAAGATTTGAAGAGATTATATGAGTGGTTGAAATTTCATAATTAATTACAGCTGCATTTCTGGATGGTTATTTTTTTAACAGATTATGTAAAATCACGTAGATTTGAGTGTTCTGTTATAATTTGCACCACTAAGCACTTGAAAGGTGCTGTGATCTCTTAATATCTAGTGAGGAATACAGAACAATCATCTCGGAGTACCAATGTCCTATTAAGGCAGAGGCATTGTAAACCATGGATACTAAATTTTTAGATGTGTCATTTGTCTATTTGTACTCTTGTGTTGTTTCAGAATGATAGTGTCTCTCCACATGATATGATTCAAAAGCATATTTTCGTTGGAAAATTATAATCTTATAGAGGTGATGTAGAATGACCTCCAAGCTGATCATGTCTAAACCCATTAGATTTGTTCTGATGAAGTTGTCTTAATGCTGCCAGTGATACACTTTCAGCATATATTACTGTTTTGCTGACATTCAGTAAATTCAGTGTATTATTGCATTTCTTTATATTCTGTTGTGTTTTCTGGTTTTTTGAATGAGTAATTTTGTACTTAATTGGTGACACTACATGTCATTAATTGTTGTTGTGTTATGATTTTTTGTTTTTAAGAACTACTAAGATTTTCTGTCAGATATGCTGATTCAGATTCATCTCAACTGATAGTGTATAACTTCATTACAGATTGATATTTCTACCACTATTTCTTTGTTCAAATGTAATTTTACTGTATAAGATTTTATACTAGTGTTTTTATATTTTACCAAGTCTACCTGTCTGCTTATACAAATTTATAACTTGTTATTCTGGCGAAACTTGCCATATATATATTTTTCAACTCAAAAAAATTGAGTAGATATTTGATAAATAATTTTTTTCTCAAAAGTACTAATGAGTAGGTAATTACACAATTTTTTTTGGATAGTACTAATGAGTAGGTAATACTTATCCTAGATCAATCTGAGCCTTTAGTTTTTAATGTACAATATAAAATATAAACAGTTAGAAGTATCAAAACAGGACTCGAAATTAAATGCATATTACAAAAGATCTAAGAAACTTTTTTTTTAAAATCAAACTATTTTCTTATGTTTCTCTGCATAAGATATAAGTGATTGAAATTGAAGAAGTGAAACCTATCAATAAAATTGCTCTTCATGGAAATGAAACCTCAATTACTTTCTTACTTTACTAGTAAACAGGCTGAGAACATTTTTTTGGTAAAGTTCTTGAGTGCTGTCTTTCCATAAAGTGTGTTGCTAGTTCAAACCTGCTAATGTTTCAAATAAATCAACATCTTATTTTACTTCTGGAAAATTTTATTAATAGGGAGAGAAAGGAAGATATTAATATTTTTATTACTTTCCCTTTAATTTTTCGTATTTAATAAATACTTGCAAATATATTACTGTCCATTAAAACTGCTGCACCAAGAAAGCAATACACTACACACATGAAATTTACATGATAGGAAGATGTGAAATGCAAATGATTAGCTTTTCAACATATTAGTGTAAGGCAAGCTTCAGTAATGACACCTATAATGTGTTTAAAATAAAGAAGTTGTACACAAATTGTTTTTTCTCATACACAAATTGCTTTTAAATGTTATTGCTGGGTGAAAAGTTGTTGAGATGCCTTGTGTAAGAAGGAGAAATGCTTACCAGCATGTTTCTGACTTTGATAGAGGTCTGATTATAGCCTACCAGGTTGCGGTTTATTGTGTTGCAGTATCACTACTCGCATCAATTAAGATCCCATGACTGTCTGAAGAATATGGAATTGATGGGTTCAGGATGGCCTTATGGAACATTGTGCTTGCTCTCAATGACCTGCTATCACTAACAGCTGAGAAGACAGACTTGCTACTTGCAGGGCCTTAGTGAATCGCTCAGCTCTGTCACAAGTTCCGATTCAAGAAATGGTATCGTTTGCAAGGCAACGAATATCTGCACAAACAGTTCGAAGATGTTTGCAGCAGCATGGACTGTCAACTTGTTGACCACAGCTTTGGCTACCCTTGATGCTACTTCACAGACAGGAGTTCTCTCAATGGTGTGATCAATGATGAACCTGGATGCGGCAATGGCGTGATGTCATATTTTCAGATGACTGCAGGTTCTGTTTTATAGCATTGTGATGGTTGCATCTTTGTTTTTGTGACATCGTGGATAATGCTTATTGCCGCATGCATTTGTCATTGTCATACTGTCCTATCACCTGGAGTGATGGTATAGGATGCCATTGAATACACATCTCATTCACCTCTTGTTCACACTGACGGAACTTTAAACTGTGGTCTTTTCATTTTTGGTGTGTTAAGGCCTGTGGCTCTATCCTTGTTTCAAGCCCTGTGAAACTCAACTTTTGAGCAGGATAATGCACGACCACATGATGCCCATATTGTACAAACCTTCCATGATTCAGAAAATATTTGGCTGGGGCCTTGGCCAGCAGGTTCTCCAGATCTCTCACCAACAGAAAACATCTGGTCAATGGTTGCTGAGCGACTGGTTCATCACTCTACTCCAGTCGCTACAGTTAATGAACTGTTGCATTGTGTGGAAGCTGTATAGACAGCTGTATCTGTACATGCCACCCAATCTCTGTTTGACTCAATGCCCAGGTGTATAACAGCTCTTATTGCTGGCAGAGGTGGTTATTCTGGGTACAGATTTCTTAGGATCTGTTTCCAAATTTCTTTAAAATTTAATAATCTGTTATTTCCAGTATAACAAATTTGTCCAATAAATATTTTGTTATTTGCATTTCTTCCTGGTATATCAATTTTAATGGCCAGTAGTGTGTTTATTGATTACTCTCATGTTTCATCTTTTTTTTTTTTTTTTTTTTTTTTTTTTTAGTTTAAAAATTTTTTTGTTAAAAAATTTTAAAATTTAAAAAATAAATTTTTTTTTATTTAAAAAGAAATTAAAAAAA
>BMAW01082342.1:420220-455717 GCA_019974015.1 Nephila pilipes
TTTTTTTTTTTTTTTTTTTTTTTTTTTTTTTTTTTTTTTACCTTTCACATTATTGTTCTATACCATATTAAAATATTCAAAATTCAAATTTTGTTTAATTAAAAGCATTATAATCCTCTAAGTATCATAATCAATGTTTATTATTATAAAGAAATTTTTTTTTTGAATAACTATATAACTTTTAGTAAATATCCATTCATTTGTGCTTGCATTGATTTGAAACTTTGAATTTTGCTTTTATCTCAGGATTACCTATGGTTTTTAAATCTCTAATATAAACAGCATTTTTAAGAATTTTAGTTAAAAATTTATTTTGTAGAAAGTGACAGTAAATTGTTAAATTTGTTCTCAAAATGTGAATCAATTTCTCATTACTCAAAGAGGAAGTATTCAAAGATGTTGCAAATAATAATGCTTATAATAAATGGAAAGAGAGAGCGGGGAAACTTTTGAACATATTCAATAAAGCTACTATGAACACCATTGGGAAAAAAGGATTTAACTCAAAACAGAGTGGCTCAGTTGTGAAATATGGAAAATAATAGAACTAATTATAAAAGTAAAAATTCTGATATAATGCCATCTCAAAAAGATTGTATAAGGTTTATAAGCATATATATTTGTAATTAGACAGGATAAGTAAAAAGTATTTAGAAATGATGAAAGAAACATAGTTACACTATCAAAAGATGCATGGACTGCAGAAAACTAGAGAAATTATAGGACTGTCAAATTGTGAGACAAATTAAGGTAAAGAAATGCATTTCACAATCATTTATTAAAAAAAAACAGAAAAAATACCTACTTGGAGGTAAAACAGGTGGATAGAATATTTAAACAAAACCTTGGAACACCCAGAACAAATACTGAACATCTATAACACCTCAAAGATTCACTGAGAATTAAAAAAAAAAAAAAAAAAAAAAGGCTTGTGGAGAATGTATTGCTACGAACTTGCTATGATGCTTTCCTGTAGTTTTGCTCAAATAAAGGAGGAAAAACATTTAAAGATATTTTGTTGGAACCAAAGAAAGCTTAAGCAATGACCTCTCAATCCTGGCAATAATTTTGGGGACTTATGTTACAAAATGTTTCTTAAAATGCTGGAATCTATTGTAAATTTCTTATGGGAGGTAAGTTATAGACTTTTCAAGAACTTTCCCCACGATATCACACCTAGCTGGAGCAGCTATAAATACGAGGATATGTGAAGGCAAAGGGAATTGATTGGAAGTGGGCAGTATTGGCTGAGTGGATTTTCTGAGGAACTGTAAGTAGTGTGGTTGAGTAAATTTGTGAAGTGGTTTGTATGTGCTAGAACTGTTGGGAGTCTGTACAAAGTAATACTTTGGAGATTTGTCTATTATGTGAACTATGAGAGATGTTTCAAAAGTAAGTTTTGAGATTTTTTTTCACCAGATATAATTATTACAAATGAAAAATATATGTCTTGATGAACTATACACCTTGCACTATTTTTTGACATATTAGAATTTCAATTGACATTGAGATATATGTTGTAGAGTGCAATCAATTTAAAGAAACCACTTTAGTAAAACTCGGTGCCCTGCCATGCAAGGAATTATTGCAGAACCTGCTCAATCTCTGTATTGTTTTGAATGGAACTGAGCATGGCTAATATGCCATGGTGGATGCCACATCTGACATTATGTGCTTATCCGTTACAATGTCTTGTATTCTAGCAGTGTTTTCATTTGTGGATGTGGAGGGATACCCATTTTGATCTTAATTCTCCACACTAAGCCTTCCTTCGCTGAATATGCAATACTAGTGTCTAACCATTTGACAAGGTATGACTTGTTCACTGCACATGGCCTGAGTGTTCATGGATGACTAGTCCCATGTGCCCATTCATAACGGATAACAGCATGCCCTTCCATTGCCGACCACATTGTCAGTCACATCTCAGGCATGCTGGTCTGCTGCTACTCTCTTTTCTTTGTCGCTATGCACATATGTAATTTCTCCTCCACTGATCTTACTTCTGTCATTGAACCAGCAACAGGCGTGGATTGTTATAGTGGTTGTTTCTTATGGTGTACCTTGTGCTCTTTCAAAAAAATGATGAAATTTTTGGAATATCCTTCATAGTAATATGGTGAGCAGAACATTATTAAAAGTTCTGTGACTGGTATTATAGGTGCTGCATTTCCTGATTGTGTTCTTAATCTATCAAAGTTTTATTACTTATGTATTGTCCTGTACTGAATATTTGTGAATAAAATTTCATTTTCCGTTATCTTTTGTGTTGAATTGATTTCACTCATACATTCACACAAGAATTTTCGTAACAATATATTGTATGAAGATGTGGAAAGCAAATTAAAGCATTAACTTGTATTATGTAATCTGTATAATACAGTATGGGGGACTGGAAAATTACCAGAATAGTATAAAAAAAAGTGTTTGCTAAGATTCTAATAAAAAAAAATCCAGAAGTGGAAATTGGAGATAATGGAGTTTACTGGGTACATCCTCACTCCTGAACAAACTGGTTTCAGAAGCGGTAGTATAGACAACATAGGAACAACATGTTTGACTAATTAGAAATATTGAACAAACATAAAAATTTTAAAACCTTATTCACTTCAGTAAAGCATTTGAATTTGTATAATATGTGACAAATTTTTAAGCAATGTGTACCATAAAAAGAATTGTAAATAAAATCAGGAAATGCATAGAAATAGGAAAACTCCCATTGAATTAACTAAACAAAGAATTAATATTTTTTTTTTTGTGTGACAGGGTTATTTCATCAAATATTTTTTATTATCATTGGCTGGATTATGCAATAACTTAAAATATCAAAGATGAATGATAAGTTGGAATTTTACACCTGTTTTGAATTAACTTGATTTTACAGGCAATTTGTCATCAAAATTATTGGATGTTGGTCGATACTACAACAAAAGTCTTAAGTTTTGGAGAGTAACAGGTATACTCTTGAAAATAGAACATGTTCAAATCACTTATATTTTTGATTCTAATATATATGGACCTGAAAGGTGGAAAATTATCAAAACAGTGCAATGATCTGAATGTCTTTCAAAATAAATGTTAAGCATTATTATAAAGAATTTCAGGCCATACTACATTTGAAAGGAATATTTATGAAACAAAGCACAATCTAAAAAATTAAGATAGGAGATCAGATTTAGACACTGGAAACTTACTGGACACTCTTAGGAATAAGCAGAGGCAGTATTTATAATATTGCATTGTCCTGACAATATATGATGCAGCTAGAGAGAAGTGAGGTTGGATGGGCAAGCTGGAATGAAGCTAGACTTCCTGCAATCTTTGGAGGCAAGCAGAATTTTTGGAGATCTAAACATATTTACTTAAAGCATTTAAAATTCCTATATTTAATTCAAAATCCTGAAAAAGTTTGAAAATTTCACATTTAAAAAATTTAAGAATGAAATAGTGTATGTGTGTTTTTTTCCCCCCTGTAAATCGTGCGTGTGAATGGTTTTTTCTTTAATTGTTTAAGTACTTGTTACTATTATAAGCTTGAACATACATCATGCTTAGCAGTTACAAATGTTGTATCATATAGTTGTATACAAATTTTGTTAAAATCTAGTTTTTCATGTATGAAAAAATTTGGTATAAATAAGGCCAAGCAATCCAGTTCACACACAGCAGTATCTTAAGATGTGTTACTATCCTGTTCAGTATGAGTATTCTTTGTGTTTCTAAAGATCTTTTAATTAAGTACTCATGCCTTTATGCATGAAGAAGTAATTTAATATTGTAGTCAAATAATGTATAGTAATCTTTTTTTCTGTGTTGATCACATTCATTGTTTCTAAAATTAATTTTGAAGAACGTATAATTTAATTTATTACTACTTTTTCAGACACTACTTCGTGACAACCAAAAAAAAAAAAAAAAAGTGTCCAGAGGCTAGAAACAAAAATAATATTCCTTGAAAATTTCTTTCAAATACTTTTGACTCTGAAATTGAATCTTTTTGCATGTTGAAAGATCACAATGCTACTAAGGAATAATTTACTTTGGAATGTCCTTTTCTTTTCTAAAATTCATGCAGTGGAGCAAAATCCTACTACACTGTTTTATCTAGATTTTTTGATATGTTAAGAAAATATACTCCAAGTGCAAAGTTATCTTTGTATTATATATATAAGAGTTTTATCTGTTAATGTTTTTTTAAAAAAAACTTGGTGATATTTTAAACATTACTTAGTGGGTTTATGATGCAAGAGTCAAATGACTCACTCGCCATGTGCATTGTTTTTTAGTAAAATGATAACAAATGTAGTAAGTCTATTTCTCAAATTTACAGGTCTTTCATTAGACCATTTAAAAGGTAAGTACAAAACCCTTTTTCATAACTGATGCTTTGACAAATTATGTACTTGCAAATTTAATGATATTGCTTCTACAATAAAAATAGAGTAAAATTATTAAGCCATAATAAGCAATTTATATATATATATAAAGTATCCTGTTTAAGGTGCGAGTTTTTCATATTGAAACATTATTTCTTCTCACTTTTTAATTGAAAAAAATTATTGATATGCTCAAGTAATCAAGTCTTAAATTTTGTATTTGGAATTCATTTTTTTATGAGTAAGTTGCTCAAAAACTTTCAAACACTAGCCCATTGAAATAAAGTTATTACTTAGTTAATCAGCTATATATTTATTAAAAATCTCATTGTCTTTTCTCCCTCATTAACATATTAAAAAGTAAGTTATTTTTTCCAGAAATTTTTACAACTTTTACCAGACAATAAGTTCTTAACTAAAATAAGATTCTAACAGTAATTGATCTGGCTTAATAGTATATGTATTTTCTTATTAGATTATGTTAGTTTTATGTATTTTTAGTACATTTTACGTTAAAGTATCTCAGACAGTTCTGATATCAAGTTCGGGTAATATCGATTTTTATATTTGGCTTCCCCTGAGTTAATATAATTTATTTTGATAAAAATATTTTTATTTGATAAAAAATGTAACTTGTCAAAAGATAGAGAATAATTTACTTTCCTTCATTTGATCTTCTAATTGTGGTAATTGTGAAAATATCACTGGAATGGAAAAATATTGCCAGTGATGAAGCATCAATGCCATTTTAAGCTTTCATGAGTTCAGTTTCCATGGGAAACAAGAAATTTTGTTAAAATGAGTTGATATAAATTATAAAAAGATGTTTGATTTTTCAAATTATATATTATACTCTACTCTTCAGGGATATTGTCATTTTTGCCACTAACCAATGACTCTCAGTTTTGATTGTGTAATTTTAGATTGCATAATTTATTTCTGAATTTTATTAGCAAAAAGGAAATTATTAATTTTTTTTCAGCATTAAAGATGTTAATTTCGATTGTTTTTTCTATAAAGAATACTGAAAAGACTGGTTTTTATTTTGCTCTTTAGTTAATGAGAATGTTCATGATATAAATTTTGAAAAAATTAATAAGAAGCTGAGAATATGTTTTTCCTAAGTTTCCATTAAATATTATGATGAAGTAAGTTTTATTTATTTTCATTTCTTAGACGAATTGCAACATGTTATGATGTAATGTTATGTGTTGTAGTTATTATTTTGAAATAATATTTAAAATTTCCTCCCTTATGAATATTTCTTGTCAAAACAAATAAAGTACTTTTATTTACAAGTATCAGTTTGTTACATTGGTAGCTCGCAATCTTATATTTTTATTTTTTAATCATAAGCTGCATGTTTGAGCCCAGATTCTGCAAAGGACCATTTATTTAGCAAGTCTGATAAACTGTCAGATCTCAAAGTTATGGTGTTGAGTTCATCACGGCTGAATTATGAGAAATGACACCAATAGGACTCATTGCTTTTGTAGGCTCTAATAAATAATCAGTTCATGTTAAAGACAGGATTAAGGGAAAACTGTTTGCAAAATGTAACCATAACTTGATTGTTTAGTATGAAATTAGACTTAAAATTTGGTTTAAAACTGTATTTGTTGCCAATTGTTATGAAATTTTTTTTTTCAGAAGTTACCTACTTAGTCATGATGCTAAATTATTTATGTTTGAATGTAACTAAGCAGCATAGCCTACTTTGGCTCTTGCACCATAAAACCACACAGTCACTCACTTGAATGTAACTAAAATAAAATGAAAGAAATCAGCAAAAAATTGTTTCACATATTAATGTGCTATTGCAATTCTATGATAACTTTCATGTTATGAGAAAATATTGCTTTGGGGGTAATTTTAAGATCAGTTTGTGCTGAAAAGAAATGCATGTGTTTTTAGGATATTGGTAATAATGAGTACTATACTATTATATAAGGAACATTAAATTTTGTATTTCAGTGAAATTAACTATTTATATGAAAAACATGTTTTAATTGCATATATATTTGTATTGAAAATGATAGTTAAGAAATAGATTTAATATAACTGTAATTTGTTATAATAGTTACTTGTATTGCTTCCTTTTTTATGGCTAATATTTTAACTAATTTTAATTGCTGTTTTTTACTGTATGAACTGTAACCAATTATTTTTAGGGATATATATTTGAACTGTATCAATATTTTGTTATTTAAAATTATTTATTAGATGTCTTAAAAATGGGCTAAAAATAGTAATATTTTAGTAATATATTAAATTACTGAAGTAATAGATTTCTTTGAAAAGTTTATTTGTGATTTTTAAGAATGTCATTAACTATTGATTTTATATATTTTACTGTAAAGAATAGATTTATTTTCAAAATTTTAGTGCATCAGAGCTAAAATTAAATTCATTAAAAACAATTTTTTTTTGAAGTTTTAAATGTATATAATTTTAACTTTTTATAGATTCTCACATCTGAAGAAGCAGAGTCGAGGGGCAACATATATGATTACGTTGGACGCTCTTACTTATTTGACTTGGATTATGGAGAAGAAAATTGCAAATATACTGTAGATGCTGGACATTTTGGAAATGCTGCACATTTTATTAATCATTCGGTATACTATACATTCTAAAAATATATTTAAGATTGTAAAGCAAACTAATAATTGTTAAGCTCATTATTTTGTTGTTTATTTTTATTTATTTATTTTTACACTTTGTAACAAGGCTATATTTGTATAGGTGGGTGACAAAATAATAAAAACACTTGTGAAATTGAGGGAAAAAATCTTTATATGGGTTTTGGACCACCCTTTGCCTGCATTACAGATTGTATGCAATGTGAAATGGAAGCATAAATGTCACACCCCACAGAGTCAAAGACATTTGAAGCCATTTCTCGTGTAGAACAGTATAATTCTGAAATTGTGATTAGCAGTGCGAATAAAGCATAGAGTTAAGACCAAACATTCACAGATATGTTGAATAATATTTTAAGTTAGGAGACGGTGGAAACCTGAGATGTTCTGTTTCATCATTATGTTCTTCCAATTATTTTTGAACACACTTATTAGTATAAATAGGGGCATTATCTTCTTGAAAGAGTGGTTGCTCTCCAAAGAAGATAGTCTGGACAAATGTATTATCTTCCAGAATGCTCTGATTATGATTGCCTGTTATCCTTTCACACAAATGGTGACCATTACTATCCCAAAGTATCATATGCCAAACCTTAAGAGATTTGCCTCCATGCTTTATAGTGGGCAACAGGGAGGCAGGATTGCATGCATCTTGGGATATTCTCAACACATAAATGTCACTGATGTTCTGAAAGTGGGTGAATACACATTCATCAGACCAGAATCCTTGCTTCCACAATTATGAGGTTTAGATTCAGTGATCTCTACCCTATTGGCATCTCTTGAGAACATTTCTTAGATTCTCAAGTGGCTTTCAAATTGTCACTATGGCAATTTGTAAGCCACTTGATCTTACCACAAATCTTCTAAGCTTGGTTTTCTCGTCACAGTTATGGCAGAAAGAGATTGTCACTATGGCAATTTGTAAGCCACTTGATCTTACCACAAATCTTCTAAGCTTGGTTTTCTCGTCACAGTTATGGCAGAAAGAGAATCCTTGTTATGTCTGTTCATTTTTCATGTGTTATTACAGCTAACAATTGCTTGCATTTTTTAATCTGTATGCAATTCAATTGCCATCTATTTTGATCTTTCAGCTTGTACTTTCATCAACTGTTGTGGTGTACTAACTCTATCTTACAGTCTTTTATGAATGTTGTCATAATGACTGATACCATGCTTCTTGCACTCTGCTTAACACATGCAGTTTCCACCATAGAGCCTTTAGTCAAATGTGCTCCAACAATCATTCCATTTTCTGTTGGCTCTGCCAATGTGTCTTATAGAGAGAATGATGGGTGCATGCAACTTCTACAAACGCTACTAATACACTAATACATGGCCACTAGGTGGCAGGTGGTGTGGCTATACTGCTGATGTGAAATGTGGTCTCTGTTTTCACAGGTGTTTATGTTTTGTCTCCCACCTGTATCTCAAATTCTTCAAAATATTAATACCTCTGAGTAAATAAAGCAAATATTTTTTTTTCTAGCTGTATTTTCAGGAATCCCATTATGTACATCAGCAAACCATAGTTATAATTTTAATTATAAAAAGTTTTATAAACTGATGATTTATACGATAAACCCTTCAGATAAAACTTCTGTATGTAAACTGAATTGTTATTCAGATATATGCTATGTTATGATGAATGGATGACCAATCTCATGCTGATCACCTCTGTAAGTTTTATTTTTACCATTTGGACTGTGACTTATAATAATTTATCTTTGATATAAACTATTACTTGACCAGTTGATTCCATTATACTTTGATAGGTGTTAACTTTGTTCCTAAATCATATCACAGTTTTTTCAAGCCTTTTGTATGCTGTTAGACTAAGTGTAATATCTTATACTGATTATCATGGTGCATGGTAAATTGAGGACTGTATAACACAGTGCAATGAGATGTACAAATGTGAGAAATGAAACCTTTTTTTTTGTCCCGCATATAAATATCAGCAAGAATAATATGGAAATGCAAAAAAAATTAATTAACACAAAATATTTAGAAAATTGCAATTTAACTCGGAACTTTTTTAATTCTACATGTATTGTCACAGATCACTTGACGTTGAAAATTTGATTTCATTGAGTTATTCCTTTACTTAGCAATTTTCATGTCTTCACTGATATGTCTAATTTGATTATCTATCTCTGTGACTTCCCTTGTTTTGTTGTAGCTGGCCTATTAGTCAAATGTCCTCATTTTGTTTCTATCAGTTTGCCTTCCTGCTTCAAAATTTGTATAAACCTACATATATTTGGATGAATAACTTCAACGTTGTTACATTTCTTGCATTTATACATCTCATTGAACTGTTTTGTCAAACACTATATCATCCTCACTGAATTGTCTTAAATTCATTACCATGATTTGATTTTTTGAACTTGGACACAATCAAAATTATAAATACCTTAGTCTGAAAAAAAAAATGTTTAGTTTAAAAAAAGAGACAAAAATTAATGAAGCTAAAAACAAATGGTCTTTATTAATTTAAATTGGACTGAAAATCTTTGCATATGTTGATATAATTAAAAGTGTTTGCTGTCAAATAATTTTGTATAAGTTGAGTGGCACAGTCAATATTGAGAGATACATTTTCCTCTTATCTTTGTAAAAAATAATTTTCAGGTGGAAAATCAAGCAGTGAGATAGTGATAAATGTGTATTCATTCAGAATGACCATAAGATTGTAATTTTTAATTATGTATGATTCACAAATGTTTTCTCAAATTAATTCAAGAATTCAAAATGCTTGTATTATAGATGAGTTCTATTCGTTAAACCAGTTTACTCCAGTCCCAAATAGTCAGCATACAGATTAAAATGTCAGAGTATGTACAGCATACTCTGACATTAAATGGATAAAGCATTAATAACTTTTTAAATTCACATCACAACTGGATAAAATTTATATTATGATTAATGGCTGAAAGGAATTGAATTATGACAATGGATTAAAATATAATTAATTAACTTCAGAGAAATTTTCTTGCTATACTGTTTAATGTTTTAGAAGAATTATGTTGAAATTCTATTAATTAGCTTATGTTCCAAATTTCTTTTGTTTCTAATCATTAGATATTGGGGAGAAACCGTTTGATGGCCATGTATTTGATTACTTTGTGCAAAACCTTTAACATAATTTTTAGTAGAAATTTTTTTAACAATTTTTATTTTATGTTTATTAAAATCTAAGGTAATGTGAGTTTAAAAATATAAAATAGATAGCTTGTAATGTGCTTTCTGTTTCCAAGGGCCACTTGATAAGCAGAAAAGGAAACGAACACTATTTAAGTTGTAAACTATATTTCTGCTAGTATCTGTATTTCAATAGAAAGCTATGTTATCAGATAATCACCCAAAACTTGACACTTAGAATACTTTTCAAAGCAAAACCCAATTAAAAGGGTTAAATTTAAATTTATCAAAAGTATCATGTTTATAATGAAATTTTATAAGAGTTTGGGAAGGTGAACAAGCTTATACTTCCAAGAAGTCTTATAAAATACAAGAAACAGGCAATATTAAAATTAAGTTGCGAGCAAAATTTCTTCTGAAGTAAGTAGAGAAGTTAGCAGAGATGTCAAGTGTAGGGAAGAAAACATTTAAATTATCATTGTTCTTTTTCTTTCTTTTCTTTTTTTATTGTTCAGCATACTTTCTGAAATAAGCTTTTCTTTTCTCCTCTGAATATTATTTATGTACTTCGTCTCTTTCTTGCGACCATCCATGTGTAATCTCTTTCTTGTGGATTTAATCCATGTGCGTCTTTGAATTTGACATCTTTAATGTATATATACTTGTAAGGTGTTAATGAAAAATTTTATATTGTCAAATGTTTGAAATATGTAATGCTTGGATCCCCCCTTCTTTTTTTTTTAAAAAAAAAAAAACTTTAACTTGGAAATAATTTTTAAGCAGAGTTTTCCAAAATTTTAAGTTATGAAAGTGTATGCATAAATATATATATATACATACACACACACACACATATACATATGTGATAAAAAGGAATCCAGGATGAGAAAATTCTTACTTTTCAAGTTAATTCTCTATGCTAATTAAGACAATCTGTGTTAACAGCATACTTAAGTTCCTTTCACCTTAAAGGTTATTACTATTTTCTCTATTTTTTCTACTATACATTTTAACTGTATCTGAATAATTAAAAATATATAAGTATCAAAATGTTGAATGCTAAGTTTATGAAGGAATTATTTTCTGATTGTGTTTTTAACATTTAAATTTATAACTCAGTAATGGATGGATGGAAATAGTAAAGGGATAGACTCTTTTTGAAGCCCTTCAAGGGCTTATCTTCTTTATGTAAGTACAGGAATCATGACTCCGGTGTACCCTAATGTTCTTTTCCCTTCCAATGGGTTTACTGTCTACACATGGATGATACATTCCTGGGATACCCAAGTTGTCCTTTTCTATTTTTGATTTTGTCATCTAGTTTTTTACCTCCCATCTGCCATTTTTTATATATCTTGACTACAGATGCTGTTTGGCATAGCATAATCAGATTGAACACTAAAAACTGATATTAGCTTTTAAGTAAAGTGTGAAACATTCATGAAGTCTTAAGTTTAACATTTATGAAGTTTTAGTAAAGTATGAAACATTTATGTTAGCAGAAATTTTTGATTGAAATTTATGAAAAAAATAGGGAAACTCCTTAGCTCATGTCCTGTTCATGTTATAAAGGGAAAACTGCTTAAAATGAGGGCTATTTTTAAAAATTGAATAAGCTTTGTTTTTCATGCATTTCAGTAATATTAGTTTTTGGCAAGAAATATGAATTCTTTATTGTAGTAAAATAAAGATACATTTGAAAAGTCAAAGTTAATCTTCATTACATTTACTTAATAGTAATTCACTATGGGTGTGATGCAACCTTTGCAAAACTTTGTCTTGTACAGCCATTTCCTTCCTTTAATTCTAGATTTTCTCATACCAGTTTTTCAGAGCCTGATAAGTTCAAAGCTAATTGCTTATTTCCTAGATTTAAAATTCTGCTGATATTGCATTTTTTTTTTTTTTTTTTTGTCTGTATTGTTAGCAAAATGTATTTAAACAATCACAGTTATGTGACCTAAAAAAATTAAATTTCACATCTTAAAAAGATTCTATTTCTGGCAGAAATTTGATGACATGCTTAACTAAGGCCATTGATGGTTTTGTTAGAGTTGTTGTGTTAGCATACTCTGGAATGTTTTGAAAAAGTACAAGGCACATTAAATCTATTAGTTACAATAAAGGGTCAGGACCCCACAGAACCAGTTTGTCCATTTTTATGGTGAAATATTTTTCAGTGCAAGGCAAACTTTAAAATGTGTGTACTTGTTTGCAGTTTATATTTTTAATATTGTGTAAATCATTTTTTTTGTTTGTAAAATTGTGTTTTTCCCCCCCAATTATCCAGTGTGATCCTAATCTTCATGTATTTGCTGTGTGGATTAATCAACAAGATCCGCAATTACCAAGACTTGCATTTTTTGCAAAGAAGAAAATAAACCGTGGTGAAGAATTAACTTTTGACTATAAAATGGTGAAAAATCATGGTAAGGCCATTGAATTAATTAGCTTTTTTGTAAAGGAGATGAAATTTAATATTTATTAATTGAGCTCTTTAATTATTACTAAATGTAGTTAATTTTAACTTTAATTCATATCTTCTTTCATTTTAGATATTTTTTTGGTGGTTTCCATTCTTACAAAGTATATTATGTTTAACCCTTCAATGGTTATGAACGAGCCCAACTCGTCATTCAGTAGCGCATAATATTGTTCACTTGACGAGTTTCAACTTGTCCGAAGTTTTTCTACCCAAATGGTTGCAGCCAAACCCTACTAGGTCAGCGAAACTTTTCCGGAATATACGCTGATAAGCTGAGTTCGTCTACATATATTATTCGGGTTGCAAACGATGTTTACTGACAAAATTTAGTTAATTTGATAGAGTACAAATCGCAGTTCAGGTGCCATAAAATTTTTTACTCGATAAGGTAAAGTGTTGCCAATCCGGTTGTTAATCTAGTAAATTTTCCTGTGTAATAAGATGTGAGTTTGTTGCTGAAAAATGGTGCATTTTTTTGCAAAGATTGTAATGCTGCATTATATGCAATTCCATGTAATATTTATAATATTTAACATTTACTGAATTGTTTATAAGTGCAATTTACAATTGTAAATATTACATTAATATACCGCATATAATTGTTTAAAAACTTATTATTTTTGAAACTAATATTTGTAATATTTATCATTCAGTAATTTATTTAAAATTGCAAGTTACAATTGGTATAAATATTCCATTAATAAAACAAATAATTCTTTAAAAATTATCTTTTAAAAACGAATGAACTATCTGTATCACCATCAGAAAAGAGGGACATTTTCGAAAGCCACTGGGGGTGGGGGAACTGCTGTCACTTTCAGTTACTGTTTGATCGTAGTGCTGCATGTCATAAGAGAGCAAAAACTGTTGATTCACCTAAGCATTAAAGGGTTAAAAATATCTTGTTATTGCAAAAAATGAAAAAAATTATGCAAACAAATTATGGAAATAAATATATGTGGATGTTGAGTAAATTATGTTTCTTATTTTAAAAAGATAAATCCTAATATTTTTATTGTAAAATAGATTGAAGGTAAATTATGAATAAAAATTTATTTCATCTGGCTCTCAGTTATGGTGTAACAAGTTTAATCTTACGATAAGGTGTTTAAAAGGTTGTGATACAAAATATTGCCACGAAGTTTACAAGCACGGATGACATAGAGGTAAAGTACTCATCTACAGTACCAGAAATTTTGATTTCAAAACCCAGTGCCGACAACATTAAGAAAATCATGTTAATCTTTTGTATAATTGTTCTCTTTTTTTTTTTTCTATAATTTCCAAAACCTTCTAGAATATTCTTTGTTTCCCGAACAGTGTTCTAGAATATTCTCATGTAATATATGAACCCTAGTGACTGTCTGAGAGAGTTCTCAGCCAAGTGTAGCTGTTCTTAATCTGCTAATAAATCACTTATCTATTGTGTGTTCATTTCAACCTGCTTCAATATCTTCATGACAATATATTAAAATTATATTAAAGATTTAGGTGTAAATTTCAACATTGTTCATTCTAGGTAAACTTGTCTTACTCAGTTATCCTTTTTGCCTGCTGAATTTCCTTATATCTCCATGTTCATTTGTGTATTACGTGGTTCTTTTAAAATCACTGAACTGTTGTTCAAATGTAGCGACTTCCTACCACAACAGACCCAGAAGTTAAAATCCCACACTAAATAGCCCTATTAGACGTCTTTTTGTCCTAGTTGGTTAAGGCATGACAAAAACAATCAATTTTCTTTGCACCCGTTGGTCGTGGGTTTGAAAAAACGCTGCCGCTTCATGACTGATGCAGTGAGACACAGGACGTAATCACTAGATGGCTTCACAGCCTATACCTTCTGACATATGCCTCTGATGTTAAAACCCCTGCTTCTATATAACTAAAACAAATGCATACAAATCGCGAATAGTGATTTACCGTCTCTTGCTCAAGTGTCGACGAGACCCACCCCTCAGCTAGAGACAGCTGATGACTAAAAAATGGAAAATGTTCCAAGCCCCCCCCCCAAAAAAAAAAGAACCCTCAGTTCAACAATGAGGGGATGTATATCAATTGTTGTAATGGCTGAAAAATAATTTTAAAAAAAGCAACCTTTTCAAATACTAATGTTTCTCTTCGTATCATCTCTATGATACTGGAGGGGGAGTATGTAGTGACTTCCTCCTACAACAGTGCTAGTAGTTAGCCTAATTAGACATCTTTTTGGCCTGGTTGGTTCAGGCATGACAAAAAGTGATCAACTTTTCTTCAGACCCACTGGTCCAGGGTTTGACACAACGCTGCCACTTCACGACCGCTGCACAATTTCATCTGTTAAACAGCTGTTATAAGTACTTCTCTTGAAGTTTATTTTGTGCTACTGCAACTTGGTTAAAGGAGCTCTAACTTTGTGATAGGCAAAGTTGTGTATTGATGACTAAATTCTACGAAGGATCATAGAGTGGATGGTATAATGTAGACTGCTAACTTTTCTACTTTTACCTTTGCATAGTGTATAGAGTAATGTTGATTTGAACATGCTAAATCAAACTTCTCCTTTATGCTAGTTGGAGCGAAGCTGATTTTAAGTGCAGTATTATGAAATGGAAGCCAGATTTGTCATGTTCTTTATTATAAATATTTAAATAATTGCATAATTAATGTATCATTACAGTGATTTTTGAGTAACCATTCAAAGTTGCTGTTTCTGCTAATAGTAAAATTCCCTTTTCTTAAAAGGAAGTGCTCCATTAAAGGCAAGCTAGAGTTGTATAAATGTTTTATTTTTTGTACTGTCTTGTGATTTTTGTATTCTGTAGACATTAAACTAGGAATAAACTATAATTTGATGAAAATGCTGAAGCAAAAGTTACTCATACACACTCATGAATTTTTAGAAAGAGCAGCAATATATTTGGTTAACCTCAGTACTGTTGTTTTATTTTTGTATATGGATTTTTTAAATTTATTTCAATTTCTTGGTATCATTTAATACTCCAAATGAGCTGTATCCTGTCTGATTTTTCTTTCATTTTTAACTATGCATTTTGGAAGTACTGAAAATTCCCCTTAGATTGAACTGAATGTTACTTAGAAATTCCAGAGCCCCCTTATTAAGATTATTAGTGTATGAAAATTTGTTTGTTTCTTCTGATAACACATCCTATAATTCATAGAGTTGTATGTTGACATTTTTTTTTTTTTTTTTTTTTTTCAAAACCAGAAAAAATGTCTTTTACTAAATGTAATTTATCCTGATTGAAAATGTATGACACATGTTATGCTAAAAAGTGTATTTTAGTAAAATTTTGTTTCATTTACTGTTTAGAAATGGGAACTTTGAAAAAGCATTATAACAATATTTTTCTTTTCACTCTTATTTACTTTATCTGGGAGTTCCATGCTACAATCATAAAGTATGACAGATTCATAAATTGAGTCTGTCATATTTTTTGACTTCAGGTAGAATTTAGAGAATTATTTTCTCATTTTGCAGAAGAGACAAATCTGCTCATCCATGATCATTATATACCAGAAATAAGAGTATAATTTTCTGGATAATGGAGATACATATTAAGATCTTTTTAGATTAAAAAAGGAAATTATTATATGGTAACTTTTAATTGATAATGGCTGTAACAAGGTATTTGCTGATGAATTTTTTTTTTTATGTATAGTATACAGTTTCAACTGTGGATATCCATAATTTAAAATTTTCAATTTCTTTTGTATTCAAAATCTAAAAATTTGCTGTTCTAAATTGGAACTAAATTTCATGTTTCAAGCTTTAATCATTTTAAGAAAAATCACTTTTTTCCCCCTCATTTTTTGATCTCTCCTAGTTTTCTTTGTACCGTTTAATTATATCTGTTTTAGATCTTATGGATATTTGTGTGAAGAAAATGAAATGCTCTGCTTCAGTGATTTCTTTGCAGGGATTTAATTTAATGAATGATAGTGATTATATGCAGAATTACAATTAATGGTTTGGCATTTATGATGCAATTTAGATTCCCTTTCTGATTGTTAAGTGGGGGAATAATATTTAAGATTTTCTGTAACAGACTTGTGCAACCCAAGACTGAGTGAACCGCTTTGGAAACACATTTGCCTTCAGGTTAGCACTGGCATTATTCACTTGGGGAACCTTAGTGATCTTTTCCCTTATACATGGTGTTTACTGTTTTTGGTAAACCCTGGTGACACACTCTCAGATACCCTAGCAATCCTTCTTTGTTTTCGACCAGTTTTCATGTCAACCATTTTTTTTTTTTTTTTTTTTTTTTCATTTTTTTTTTGCAAATTTTTTTTTTTTTTTTTTTTTTTTTCCAAATATCTTGAGCACAGTTACATTTTGTTTGGTGCAGCATTGCCATATCTGGCTCTTGTCATTAAATTTCACCATCTCTCGCTCACCCCTGGAAAAACATTTTATTTCGACGAGCTGCATTGTATAAGTATAGGATGAATTCAATTTTTTTTAAAATCATCTTTTTAATTTTGGTACTTTAATGCCAATCTATATTCTCACTTTTAAAATTACTATAACTCTTGCCTTTCAAGTTGCAGGAAGTGACTAATCCTTCTGAGCCTCATTAGAGAAATCAAGAACATTCTGCAAAAAATTGAGGGATAATTCCGGTTCTTCCAAGCCTAAAGAAAATCATTGTTTGTTTTCCATTTCCTCTGTTCACCTCTTCTCGCTAGTTAGCATATGTGTGTGTACTGCTCATTGCTTCTTTATCTTTTGGAATGTAATATCAAAACTTCCAATTTAATAAACTGATTCAATTGTACAAAAAAAAAAAAAGAGCTACTGTCAATCCCTTCTTCCTAATTGATCACAACAATTAAATTGGCACTAAATCTCAGTAGAATATCATGGGTTTTCTGTACAATACATGTTAAATTTACCCCCTCATCTTGGTTAAAAAAATTAATCATTTTCATTTGAGATGTTTCCTTAGTTAAATTGTTATTTCATGCAAAATTTAGGATAAAAAGCTGATCTGCCTTTAAGATTTTGATGTAGTCAGTGAGAGTGACTGATTCTCCCATTGAGCCAATGTGATAGGGTGTAAAGAAGACTTGGCCCTAATTTTGCTTTTCACCCATTGGACTCCTGTGGAGAGAACCAAGATACAGAGTGTGTGGCTTCAGAGGCACACAGATGCAGTATACTGTAATATTCTTCAGGCACACTGTCCATATACTGAGATATACAATACAAATGACCTGTGGTTGAATGTTCTTTGGTATTATGCACAATAAAAGCTAAAATTTTTGTTCATATGACCCAGCATTGCTGGCAACAGGTGAACACTGGGTTGGCCATCCTGTTTTATAAGGTCATTGTTAGTAATTAATTTTCTTTACTTAGGAAAGCAATTATCTTGTTTGTGAAGGAATCGCATAACAGAAACTTTTAAATAATAAAAGCTGCAAAGGTTCACAAATGTTATCATATATGTAGTTAAGCTGTTCTCTAAATAATTTTATAATTGTCAATTAAAAATTTGTTAGAAAATATTGGTGTACTGTAATGGATATATAATAACACAATTCTTTTTTGGCAATGAAACATTTGTTAGAATTAAAATATACAAAATCGCTTGTAGAAAAAATACTTATTTTAATGTCAATATATTCTTTGGATTAATTTATGATCACATTTTTGTAAATTTCATATAATTCCAAAAAATTTGATTGAGGAGTAATTTATTATAAAAGGTGGAGAAAAGAGTATAACTGAATAAATGTATAAGTAGTTGATAAGAGAGGGAGAGTTGCATATCATCAGGAGAAGAAGACTGTTTTCAGTTTTGTCTCAGGGATTACTAAACTGGTATATGTAATTATCAAGTTAAAACTTTGTAAATAAAAATGTTTGTTTAAGCATGTGTTTTATGACCCTATATATGTGCAAATTTTTAGAAATGAAATTTATTTTGTGTTTTGAAAATATTTCAATCTTACTGAACTATATTTGTATGTCTTTTTTTTTTTTTTTTTTTTTTAATCTTTTCAGGTAGATTCGATCTTCAAGATTCTATGTTAGAAGAACGAATTCCATGTAAGTGCAATTCAAGAAAATGCAGAAATTACTTGTTTTGACTTATGAAATGTTTCAGACTTTCATCGAGGTTGTTTTTTCCTTATCCTTTGTTTGAAATTTATGAAAGGTTTTTCATTTTTTTTTAAAGGATGTGTTGTAACATTCTTTCCATCGGTTCAATTAGGTGTTTTATAATAGATTTTTCAATGGATTCTTGGAATGGCAAAATTCTGTAAGATATATTTTTTATGATGAATTACTGATAAGATTTTTAAAAAAATATTAGCAGTCCTTTTATAATAGTTTTGAAAAGCATAAAAATTTTATGCTCAGTTGTTTAAAATTTATATGATTCAAAGTTATTATTTTTTTTATATTATAGTTGCATTTTTTAATATGTATGGGAAAATTATTTAGCATTTCATCTATTTGATAAAAAAGATTGACAGTTTATGGAATTCCATAATTTATTTATGTTTTAAGTTAATGGCAATCTATATTGATTGTTTATGGAATTCCGTAATTTATTTATGTTTTAAGTTAATGGCAATTTATATTGACAGTTTATGGAATTCCGTAATTTATTTATGTTTTAAGTTAATGGCAATTTATATTGACAGTTTATGGAATTCCGTAATTTATTTATGTTTTACGTTAATGGCAATTTCTATTGACAGTTTATGGAATTCCATAATTTATTTATGTTTTAAGTTAATGACAATCTATAAAATTGTGTTTTGTGAAAGTTTGATGCAATGGTTTCTAAGAAATATGACTGGGGTAAGGGTTATATATTTGTACTTAAGACATTTTTTAGGCTAATCAGACTCTTAAAATATAGTAAAGTTTTGTAATGTGTATTAAATATATTTTAACAATTTGACTAGATTCAATTGCTTGACTATGTTTTCTTATTTAAGGAACTTTGTTAGACTTTCATTGTTTTGTTATGCCATTAGTATTATATAAAGAATGTGTATATTTACATGATAACCTGGGGGAGAGGAATGTGGAAAAGCCTTTTAAAGTTCTCTGTGTATAGATGAACATTCGTCATAGTTGTATTTTCTAGTTTATATATATGTTCCTGATGTACAATATATATATATGTATGTGTTAAATTTTGAAATAATTTATGTATTCATTCATAATAAGAAGGTTCTGGTCTAAAGTAATACTAAACAAATTAGTGAAACACTTTCCTCAATGAAATATTTGTTAGTGTTTTTGTCCAATAAACTTTAAAACCACTGCCATCTTTTTTCAATGCATTTTAACATAGGTTCATGATATTTATTAAAATGAAATAATGAAGTTGCAATGAATTGTTGAGTTGTAATGAATTAATTGTTGTTAAGTTGTAAATGACTAAATTTCACTGCTTATACTTCATTTGAAAGGTTTATATAAGGTCATTGCTGAATTTTTACATAATTGTTGCATATCAATTCTTAAACAACCAACACAAACTTTATTAATTTTGTGATTCCATAGGTAATTTGAAAATAATTTTAATGTAAAGCTTTTTTTAAGCTGAATTATCTTGTGGATTACTGAATTGAAATGTCCCATTAAGTAATTATAAATGTACTACATAAATATTATAAAGAAACTTAATATTATTTGGTAAATTTTAAAAGTAATGAAAATTTAATTCCATGCATTTTTTAAAATTTATGAAATGCTATATCTTTCTTCATTGTATAATATAATGTTATGGTGCTAATTTAATTAAAGTTTTGCAAGGTTTATAATACATGTTAATATATAACATCAGTTTTCTGGGGTCTTTTGAAATGGTTTCATAAGGAATATTTTCATATATAAAAAGCAATTTATTAAAATGTCTGTACCTTGATGTTTGTCTTTTGCTGCATTTCTTTTATTGTTTTACACTAATAAAGCTTCTCATATTGAAAAGAATTCATCTAATATTTTTTATGATATGCAACTTGAGATGTAAGCCTAAAATAATATGGCATGATCTTCAATGAATTTGAGTTACAAAATGTGATATTGGTAAATAAATTTTCTTTTTGTAGTATTAAAGAATACAGGTAAAGCATTTACTCATAAATTAATGAGTTAGTGTAATGTTTTGAAAATATTTGTGAAGTATAATTATACACATGTATTAAAACATTTTAACTATTATATTTTATTTAAATAGAATATCTTAAAAATATATTTTTAAAATTTTAAGATTCTATTTTCATATATATTGTCGATATATATATATGGGTATCTTCTTTTTTATATTATTGAATATTTAATTGTGTTTTGTAAATGAAAGATTGTTGTAAAAAAAATTTCTGCATGTTTTCATGACTGGTTATTTTTTTTACTTCATTATAAACAGTTAAGTTCTACTTTGCTATGTAAAATTAAAGTTTCAATTAATCTATTTTTATATTTTTAAGTAAATAGGCTTTGTTTATCATAGAGAAATTAAAAGAAAACAAGGTCATGAGAATGTAACTGAAACTATTAATGCAATCTGTATGCTATTTTTTAATTTATTTCTCACCGTAAATTTTCAGGAACAAATGTAGCTTTAACTTGAAAACTACTAATAATGTGATATTTTGTTAAAGAAAAAAAATGCAGTTATAGATTTAAAAAATTAAAATTTTGTTGCATAAAATGTATTTACGTGAAGGGGGGGGAAGCGAAAAAATATTTTTCATCCTGAATTTCTTTTCGTTTTTACTATACCTGCAAGCATAAAATATACATAACTTGGATATCATTTTTTATTTTATTTAAAAAAAAAACTATAGAAATATATATTTTTAAGTTCTAGGATTTACTCAGGGATGTAAATTTATTTTTTCATCTTAAGTTTGATTGATTGGTAATAACACGTTTGCATTATTCTCTTATTATTCATTAGTTTAAAAGAAATTAAATAAGTATTGATTGTAATTCTTTAATTCGGTTGTGTATTGAGATATACGGCACAAGTGACTGAAACGCCATGTGACTTAATTTTTCTTGGACTTAACTACAAAGAATGTATGAGATTATAGGTATCTGCTGAAACTACTCTATAATTTAAGTTGATTTTAAAGCTTTGTAATTGCCCATGTAGTTTTGAAAGTGAAGATTATTAAAAAATGTATTTTATTTTATTATTCTTTTGGTAGTGTTTTTGGATGTATTTTTCTGTGTTTTTAAATGTTTTAAAATTATAATTTTTCTTGTTTTGTGAAGGAATTTGTTTTTGTCATTCATGGAGATATGTTATTGCATGCATTATTTATGTCTTCATTTCCTTCTACTATGTTTGTATTTTGAATTTTTAGATTACAGTAAAAGTATTGCCTTTGCTATGCCTGTCTTCCTTTTCTGTTGTTTTTATTTGAAATAATTACTAAGTTATTTATATAGTGGAAAGTAGCACAAAAAATTTGTTTTTATTTTTTAATAAATATACATGGTATGATCTTAGGAAGTTAAATTCTTTTATGTGTTTTGTATTGTTTTTATTAATGAATTTTTTTATTTAATAATTTCATAGTAAAATAAACTAATTAAAAAATTTAGCAGATGTTTAATTAAAAAAATAAGCTAAATTTTTAAAGTATAGCATTAAAACATGTTTTGTATGGTACATTAACTTGTGACAGTTTTTGTCTAATTTATTTATGCAGATGCTATTTAGGTTTTAAAATATGTTTTGCAACCTGATTAAATTATAATCCAAAACAAGGTTGTTTGAAATATTCCCTTGTATGAAAAATGCACTAAAAAAAACAAACTCTACCCCTGTAAGAAGATATTTGTTGCGAAGTTCTTTTCGATGGATAGTGAATGAATAATTTCAGAATAACAATTCTAAGCATGTGGTTTTTGTGTATAAAATTCTAGGGTTTAACTTTCTATGAAATTTGATTCTGTCTGCTTTTAAATATCCTATTCCTCACATATGGGTTTGAATACAGTATCAACATGTCATTATTTGAGAGAGGGTGTACAATTAAGCCTAAAGAAAGCCAAGTGAGAAAATGGAAGAATCGCAACATTTACGTGTGGATTATGCCACCATTTGGTAATGTTCAGAATAGTTAGAATCATTGCAAAGGAGAGCACTTTGCTTTTATTACACCTAATTCATCATTATCGACAGTTTGACTTGTAGGTGGAATATCAGACTGTAAGGACCTTTGATAGCCAGTTTGTTATAAAGCTCTTTGAAAAGAAATTTAGAAATAATCTGATTGAATAATTAATAGAAACATTTTTTTTTATATGATCAAAGGGGTTTTCTCTTGACCAAATTTGATTTTATAGTTGTTGGTACTCTAAATGTAGCTTTGTATGTATGCTTAATGGTGATCGAAGCATGTTTATAGACATTTCAGGATTTGTTCAAAATTCCGCCCAAGTCCTAATCTAAGACTTATTATTATTATTATTTTTTTTTGAAAAACTAGTTTTAAAGCTAGTGTTTGATGCATCTATAAAATCGTGGAATATTTAATAGCAAATGATTGACAATAATTTTAACTGAGATTAGTTTATGAACACTTTTCCTTTTCAACATCAAAATCTGAAGAATGTTTTGGAAAGGGTGTTTCTAGATGCTTTACATCATTAAATGTAGCTTTAAAAATAAATTTATTTGGGATTTGTTTTTATCTATAAGAACGTTTGTAGCTGTAGAAATTTATGTGATTTAATTTCTACTCAGTTTGTCTATTTGTACATTTAACAGGACTTACAACTACATATTTTAACTTTAATCATCAAATTTTTTAAAAAATTATTAAAATATACAGTAATAACTCTTATTAGGGACACCTCAATTTAAGGGACTATTCTGTTGATCTTTGTACTTTTGAATATGAACATTAATGTAATTACCTCTTTTTAAGGGATACTGATAAAGCTTCAAAAATAAGATGGAAATTGAGACATGAATAAAAATGAAGTACTATCTGTTAGTGATCGTTTGAGGTTTCAAAGGTGCTTAGTCAAATATAGTTTGTGGACAAAGGAACTATAAAATGAGATAAGAAATAATAAAATGCAAAGTTAATCCCTCTTTTGAAAACTGTTTTTCACTGGGAAAAAGCAAGTTGTGGTATTTCCCATTCCATAGAATTCAAAATACATTTATTCTTGCTACAGTTATAAGTAGGGAGAAAACCATGTTGGCTAATTGTAGGACAATCCAATATAGATTAATGGGAAGCAGGCTTTGAAATTCCAGTTTCTAGTCCCTAAGGGAAAATACTCAGTTGAAAATGAATTGGTTGAACTTGTCAAAACGAGTGGCAGTGCTCAAATGCAAGAATATATAGAAATCAAAAACTTGTGCTCTGAAAACCTCAATAATGACATAAAATCTTTTATTTCAACTATAGTTGGTGTGAGCTTTAACAAAGGGGGAAAAAAAGCTTGGAAAGCAGTGGAGAACCTGACGAAAATGCGACATAAAAAAATCTAGATGCTTTAAAGCACACCTTCCAATGAAAAGAGACTCGTGTGGTGACTGGGAATGACAAAATAGTCCCACTGTAGCTCATGCATGTCGTAAGAGGCGATAAAATGGGTACCCAGAGTCTGGGAGTATAGCCGGGCATCCTACCCCTGGGGATTATATCAGGGTACCTCAGGGACTTGCCTTCTTTAGGTAAGTACGGACAACATGACCCCAAGGCACCCTAGTGATCTTTTTCTTTCTCATGGGGTTTACTTTCTTTGGTAAACAAGGTTGATGCGCCCCTGGGTTACCCTAGCGATCGTTCTTTTTTTCTGACCCTCCTTGTCAACCAATTTTTATCTTTTCTTCACATGAAGACCTCAGTAAAATCTTGTTGGGCGCAGTATAGCCATATGTGGCTCCTGCACCAATAAACTTTACATTCACTCACTCCAATCAAAAGAATTCACAATTGTTTGTGACGGTGAAGGACTTAATATTATCATTGACTTTCATATCCATGTGCGAAAAAAATGTCTGCAATACACAGCTTTCAAACAAACCCATGTCATGTAACGGATATTTTCAATAAATTTCTGTAAGGACAAAAATCTTGTTCATTTCATACATTTTTGCAATAATTAAACTTTTTAATAAATTTTTTCATTAACTTCAAATAAATTCCTGTGACTATGTTACTTATTTTTATATATCATTTATGTAAAGCTTGATACACAAACCTGAGAAAGAATTTTCTAGTTCATTTACATTTTTTTTAGTTTGGACCCACTGAAAAGGTGACACCTCTACTTAAAGGACAATTGTTTGACCCGGTGGGTATCCCTTATTTTGAAGTACTTTTGTATATACAATAGTACCTCTTGTAAGGGACAATTCTGTTGATCCTGGTCCCTCTGAATAGTATATATATTTACCTTTATTTAAGGGACAAAGTGTCTGGTCCAGTGGGTAACCTTTATTGGGAGGTACTACGGTAATTTTAAAAGCCTTAATTGTCAAGGAAATGAAAGGTCAGATTTCTGCTCAATTAAAATTATAAATTAATTTTTTTAAAAAATTGTAACAGTCTATAAATTTTACCCTCTTTAGAGCCATTGTATTTCTGTATGAAATTGCAAGGTTAACCAGTTGGATATATTTTTGAAAAGACTACTTAAAGGATTTTTAGTTCAAAATATTTGTTATTGCTAAATTTAGTTACATGATGCATGCTTTGAGATCCTCTGAAGATGCTTCATTTTTTTTTTTTCTTTCTATGGCTGTATAACTGAAGATACACATTTTGCTCTTGAGTGTAGATCATGCTTCTTCTAAAAATGATTTTCTATTTTTAATCTTTTTAAAATTTTGAATTCAAATCTTTTTTTTTTTTGACTGGATCATTGTATTTGTTTTATATACACGTAATGACATTTCTATTGTAAAGGGATGTGGAACATTTTAAAGTTAAATCTTTATTCTAATCGTGCAGAAACCACAAAGGTTATGTGAATTGAGACTGAAAATAATCTAATCGCATGTTATTTCTGATACACTTGTTGGTGCTGGTTATTAAAAAATAAACATTTTCTAAAAGACTGCATCACTTTATTCAACTTTCGAACAACTAAATAAGATATATGTTCCAAGAAAGAAAATCTTTGCTGCCATTCTACGAAAGAATAAATTAAAACATTATCGTCTGAATTTTAATCAAATGATTACGCTAAATGATATCTATCATGAATTATTTGGAAGTACTTTAACAATGCTCTTGCGTCAAAACTATTGTCAAAGCTCGCCCCGAGGTTACCAACTAGCAATGAGAAGTGAATCTGAACTAAAACCATAACTCGCCTTAGAGAATCTGATGCTATATCGTTTAAATCATGTAAGTTATTGAGAGAGTGTGTGTATGGCCACGGTAGCCTAGTGGTCATGGGCACGGACACGCGACCAGCATTGTTTTCGTCGAGTCGTAGATTTTAGCCTTGATGCCACTAAAGACCCGCCGTGCAGCAGGGCTGATGCACGTTAAATCTGTCAGGGTACCAAGTCCTCTCGCTGGCGTGGTGTGGAGAGGAGGGGGTTGCCAACTCGGGTGTCGTCCTCATCACTTGCCTTACGGCTCGACGCCAATAATACTTGTGTTGTTTCTAAGTGCGACGTTAATAAACAATAACAATATTGAGAGAGAGTTAATGCGTTATGAATATTGAATTGTTAAAGAACTAATTTCAATTTAAAATCGAATTTACTACGTTTCATATATTATCCACCCCTCAAAAGAAGATGTTTCAGATTCTAGAGTTTCAGGAGAAACCTTTTCTATTTCATTGGATTTGAGTTCCACAAATGTAGTAATATAAACCTAATACACTTAAAAAAATCTCGAATAAATGATTGACGATGATGATATCACTCGGTGTTTAGATACTCGAAGTAAGTACAGAAGGACTAAAGTTATATATTACAAATTTAATTTATAGCAAATTATCACTGATGTGTAAGAATTGCCATAAAATAATATTTAACATAGCAAAAACAAAGTGAAACAAATTTCCAGTACTGTTGGGGGGCCGCGGTAGCCTAGTGGTCAAGATCGTGGACTAGCGGCCGGCGGTTTTCGTTCAGTCGCGGGCTCGATCCTTGGCCGCCAAAGACCCGCCGTGTAGCCGGGACCGATGCACGTTAAATCTGTTCGGGGCCCAAAGTCCTCCCGTTGGCGTGGTGTGGATGTTAGGAGAGAGGGTGCCAGCTCAGGTGTCGTCCTCGTCACTTGACCGTGGTTCAAAATTACGAGGTCCGTCGCCAATAGCCCTCGTGTTGCTTCTAGTGCGACGTTAATCAAAACTAAAACTTTTCCGGTAAAAAGTTTTTCATCTTATAAAGTAATGTCTTGGCTTAACAATGCACATCCGGGAAAGTAATATTTTAGAAAGAAATCTAGTGATCTCATTAAAAAGGCAAAATCTCAAAATGATCATACAAATGTTTTTTTTTTTTTTTTTAAACATATTGTTCGAAATGTATATTTCAAGTTAAACTAAACACAGTTTAACATATATATAACATTGTATTAACATAAATGTTTGAATCTCATGTATGTATAATTTAACACATAACGTTTCATATAAAACAAAATTTGCATTTTCACGCAACACATGGCATTTACACAATATCGAAGGTAATCAAAATTTTTAATGATGTGAAAAAACTTAAGTGTGTTTACGAAGAAAAAATATTGTTTATGTATAAAAATAGGAGGGTGTGAGGTGTACTGCTACTTGTTACCTAGAAGCGTACAGGAACTTTCCCTTTGGGAAAAGAAAAAAATAAGCTAATTGTCATGTACCTATATACCCAGATCATATAAGTAAAATAAAATTCATATAAATATAAGAAAGATAAATCAAAAAGTGAAATTCAATTAAAGTAGATTTTTGTTAGCATCGAGGTGGCCGCTGTAGCCTAGTGGTCATGGTTTCGGATTCGTGGCCGGCGGTTTTCGTTCAGTCGCGGGCTCGATCCTTGGCCGCCAAAGACCCGCCGTGTAGCCGGGGCCGATGCACGTTAAATTTGTTCGCGGCCCAAAGTCCTCCCGTTGGCGTGGTGTGGATGTTAGGAGAGGTGGTGCCAGCTCAGGTGTTCGTCCTCCTCACTTGACCGTGGTTCAAAATTACGAGGTCCGTCGCCAATAGCCCTCGTGTTGCTTCTAGTGCGACGTTAGTATAAAACTAAAAACTAAACTTGCTAGAATCGAGCGTTCTTTTACGAAATAGTATAAAAGTTATGTATTCTGTCTGTAACGTGTTCCGTACAAAACCTTTATTAATTTCGTCATTTTGTTTAATGCTATATCTTGTTATTTTTCTAAGAACAGTTTGAATAATTTAAATTTGAATCTTTTTAAAATATAAAGGTGGCTTACGATTTTAAGATATTTAAATAAATATTTTATAAGGAATGAATTTATATAAAGTAAATACATTTTGTATAATTGGTATTGAAACAAAATTTTAATTTTTTTTAAAAGTAAGATATCTATTAAATTTGTGAATGTGTGCGTTGCAAACAGAGTCACCATAACACAGTATGAAATTTGCAATCACTGTTATATGATTTTTTTTTCTTCTTAAATTTAAGAAGAACTCAAAAATTTTCCCTTTTAAATTACTGAAAAGGAGAAAGTTATGCGATGTTGAAAGCTAGCATTTGCGATTATTTTTTTGGGTGGGCTTACATATTACAAGGTCGAATTGAGGGCATTGCCCCATCTCAAAAAGTTTACTACAAAAAAGATTAATAATTATTCTCATATGAATACTTTTATAGGCTTTCAGTGTAAGAGATTCCAGTGAAAGTGTGCGTTATCTTACCTGAATAAATCATTGCAACCTGCTGATATGTTTTAATATTTTTTTGTAAAATTAAAAGGACATGCATTTCAAATTGATTGATGGAAGTCTTATTAATTGGCAAGTTGCTTTATTTATTATATTAACTGTTAATTGCCATGCATAATCATTACACAATCATTCGATATTAATAAGTTTTATGGACACTAAACAAGAATTAAATGTACAAATCGTCAAGATAAGGGGGGGAGGGAATGCACCCATAGTTTCCTAATTTTCTTTGCAGCTGGACAAAATTGCCATGATTGCTGATAGCTCAAGGATTTTTAAAATATGATTGCACCCTTTGAGACAAAAATCGACGCACAGTGAAGAATGGGTCTGTTTACGACAAAAATTGAATGGATTGATTTTATTAACGTTGCACTAGAAGCAGCACAAGGGCTATTGGTGACGGACTTCGTAATTTTGAATCTTGGTGAAGTGACGAGGACGACAATCGAGCTGGCATCCCCCTCACCTAACTTCCACACCACGCCAAGGGAAGACTTTGAGCCCCGACAGATTTAACGTGCATCGCTCCGGCTACACGGCCTTTGCCCTCAAGGCTCAACGAAAATTGAATTCCACGTCCTTGTAGACTAGCCAATGTCGTCCTAATTGGTGAATAGATGAAACATTCATAGAAAAATAAATGAGTAATAATTTTAAGAATAAATTTATTCCCGTGAACGCTTGTTTCACAGAAATGTAGCAAACGGATTGTATTATGTTAATAAAAGTTAAATGATCTTTTATTTGTTTCATAAAACTATGAATTCATGGATTATAAATTTAATGTAAATTATCTGATGATTTTTTGGCATTGTGAATTGATAAAAAGTACAGTAGTATCTCCCTATAAGGGACACTCATCGTACCAGACATTTTGTCCCATAAATAGAGGCTTCCCTTTATAAGAGGTAAATAGATGTACTATAGTTTTTTTTCCCCCAAAGGGACTGGTTCCAAGGTGTCACTTATAATAGGTACTATTGTATTTATAAATCGTTGCTAAATGATGGACACAAGTTTTTTTGGGAGCATATATTTGTGAATACACTCGTTCGATTGTGTAAAAACAGGAACCATTAAATTAGTGAAATCTTAGAATCATTGCGTTTTTTTGCTAAAAATTATTGAGCTGGACACTATTAATTTTTAAACAATGTTATTTACCATATTCCACGTTCTTTTTTTATTTATTTTTTATTAACCACCCAAGAGGCTACTGTTTTAGTTAGATCACTTTTGGCGTACCAGATAACTTTGAAATTTTTACATTTAGCTATATATATATATATATATTCAATTTAATAATATTTATCATTTGCTTTAATTTTATAATTACATGTAGCTGATATAATTTTCAATTTAATAAGTTATCGTTTGCTTTAATTTTAATTTTGGAAAAGTTTTCTATTGTTCATTTCTCGATATTTCCTCATTTACTTTAATTTTTACCTTTAACTGAGTAATTTAATAATAATTATTTTTTAAAAAAAAGCGCACCTTGGGTGGCTAAATCTGTTCTTTGCAGAACTTTGCATAAAACTTTTATATTTTATTATTTAACAGGGTTTTTTTCCTGCTTTTGACCCTTGTTGTCTGGAAACTGTTGAATTAGATGCACTTTTTCAAGAATGGCATAAAATAAAAAGCGTCTTAAAAATATTAATTCTTACTACAATTTTAGAGATGCAAAGTTTTGCAAAGAACAGATTTAGCAACCCAAGGTGCGCTTTTTTTTTTTTTTTTTTATAATAAAAATTAAATTAAAAAATAAAAACAAAAAATTTTTTTAAATAATTATTATTAAATCACTCAATTAAATATAAGAATTAAAGTAAATGCTGAAATATCGAGAAATTGACAATAGCAAATTTTTCCGATATTAAAATTAAAGCAAATGATAAATTATTAAATTGAAAATTATATCAGCTACATGTGATTAAAATTATAGCAAACGAGAACTTTTTGAATTGAATTGTTTTTTCTAAATGTATTTAAAATTGAAGCAAAGGATAAAAAATTGAAAAGTGATCTGGTACGCCAAAAGTGATCCAATTGAAACAATAACCCTTTAGGTGGTTAATAATACAAAGGAATTCCGGATAATTTCAGCATAAGAGAAAACAAACGAGATATTTTAGAACGTAGAGAAACGCAATTATTTCGCATTTCAGGGGAAAGTTATCTTTTGGAATAAATAGGAAAATTTAAATCACTGTTGAATTTTAAGCTATTGTAAGCTGCTTATCTCACTGAGCAAGAGAAAATAATGACATTTTCCGACAATAGATGACGCTACGTTACCAAATATGATTAATTGCTCAGGCCCTGATAATTTTAATGTATAGTTCTTTTCTAATTTAAAGATATTTACGGATAAAAAAAAGAGAGAGAGAGAGAGAGAAGAATATTTTTTTAAAAATTAGTTAGCTGATTTAGGATAATAGCTTCCGAGTTACATTTAACTTTAAAATTTAATTAAATGTAGTTAGAGGGTGTATTAAAATCTAAATAAAAAAACTGAAATGACAACAAAAAACGTCGAAGTATAATTTTAAATAAGTACCGAATAATAGATTTTGCCTTATGTCATCGTACTAGAATCTGAATAAATAATATATTTTCAAAGAGATATAATTCTTGTTCGTATTTCTTTTCATATGCCGCCATATTTAAAACATTTCTTGAAATATGAGTAAAATTACTTACACTAGATGGCGTTAGTTTTCTCAGTTATATTACGCTTTTACTGACAGATCTAGCAATAATTAACATAATAAATAAATATGCACAATTAAAATTTTTCTATTTTATTCATACGTTTTAAACTGGAGGTTACTTTTCTGTCATATTTTATAATTCAAATTTGCATTAAATAATTAAATTTTAGAGATCATTCTAGTTATTAAATTGTGAAGCAAAATTTTGGGAAAAGATACAAATTTAACTTAATTGAAATTGAATATTTAATGCTTTGTAAGTACGAGTAAGACTCATTTATAATTTCATACCATATACGCACAATGAATATTCAGAAAAATGGTTGGGATTGTTTTTTCGTCTCAATGAGAATAAACACGAGGGCTGTTAGGGAAACATCAGTCAAGTGACGAGGACGATACCTAGCTGGTACCCTCTCTCCAAATTTCCATACCACGCTAGCTGGGTAACTTTGAGCTACGACAGATTTAACGTGCTCCAGTGAAGACTCGGAAAGAAAACCGGGAAAGTGATTTCAAATAAAAAAAAATTAACTTCATACGTAATTTGAGAAAAAGATTTCCCCCCGCATTTCATACGAAAATGAGTTTTTTAATTGGACCATGGGTTGATACAAATTCACCTGACCTCATCTCCATTTTTTTTTTTAAATTTAGACCTCGATTTATAATGTATATTAATTTGATTAATTTGTTTTTTAATTGTAAAATAAAGGGGAGGGGGTAATTAGAGACGGGGGAAAAAGAAGAAGCATTTGCTTCAGATCCGCCTTGTAAGGGGTGCGAATTTAGGGGAAAAAAAAAGTCTTATGTAATAGATAGGTTTCATCATGAATATATTTACGCAAATTCAAAATTATATATTCTTTGAATTTAAGTTATTTTTATCCATAAATAAAATTTTATGTATCAGTCACTTAATCTAGCAACAGTAAATTTAAATTTAGAAGTGCAACAATGAAATTAAAATCAGGAAAAAATAAATGGGATACTTCATTTTCCTTTTAAATTTAAAAATTAAACAAGTGTTAACATTAGACTTTAAATTAAAATTACATTTCACTATATGTCGTAATCTAGTTAGATGTATGATGTATTAGAGATGTATACATTTGAGAAACGAACATTACTTCCTGTTTTAAGGTTTTTTTTTTTTTTTATTATTTATTCATTTTTTCGGGCTCTCTCTCTTTCTTATCTAAATTATAAAATTGCCAGACATGGTGAATATTTTTCAAATTATTTTTAATGGTAATTATTATGATAATTATTTTTCAAAGTATAAATCAGATGTGTTGAATAGCAATCTCTTGTTCTTCGTGTTAGTTGCTTTTAATGCAGATATTAAATCATCCATCTATTTCGAGATTCGTACTGTTTCTGCTTATATCTTACCGTATAATCTCAACATCTGATAACGAGGATCTGATCTGAGGGGAGAGGTTTAGTTTGTTTTGTTTAGTTTTATTAACGTCGCACTAGAAGCAACACAAGGGCAATTGGCGACGGACCTCGTAATTTTGAACCTCGGTCAAGTGATGAGGACGACACTTGAGCTGATACCCCTTCACCTAACTTCCACACCACGCCAATGGGAGGACTTTGGGTTCTCGATGGATTTAACGTGCATCAGCCCCGGCAACACGGCTGGTCTTTAGTGGCCAAGATTCGAACCCGCTACTCAACGAAAACCCCCGATCACGAATCTGAAACCACGACCACTAGGCTACTGCCGACACTCTATATGGTTGGATCGTTTATTAACATCGCACTAGAAGAGCAACACGAGCAATTGGCGATGCACCTCGTAGTTTTGAAACTCGCTCGAGTGACGAGGACGATTCCTGAGCTGCCACACTATGCTAATAGGAAGACTTTGAGCCTCGATAGATTTTACGTTCATCAGTCCCGGCTACACTGCGGGTCTTTAGTGGCAGCAAAGCTCGAATCCACAACTCTACGAAAAACGCTGCAGAGTCTGTTACCATGACCACTAGGCTGCCACGGCCACAGTTTGCTTCGGAGGAAATAAGACGTCAAAGATTTACCTACATGTTGCAGGTTTTGACATCATGACTCCGAGGTCCTCTAGTAATCTTTTTCTTTCCCATTGGATTAACTGTCTATAGTAAGCTTGGGTGACGTGCCCACGGGATACCTCAGTTGTCTTTTTCTATATTCTTTCTTTTTGTCTTTTTTTTTAGTTTTTATTAACGTCACACTAAAAGCAACACCAAGGCTATTGGCGACGGACCTCGTAATTTTGAACCTCGGTCAAATGACGAGGATGACACCTGAGCTGGTACCCCCTCTCCTAACTTCCACACCATGCCTTCGGGAGGTCTTTTCTTTTTGTCAACCATTTTCTCAAACGTTTAAATCACAGTCACACCTTGTTTGGAGCAGCATGGCCACATCTAGCTCTTGCGCCATTCAACTCCACTATAACTCACTCACTCGGAGGAAGTAATATTAATTTTGGTGGGAGATGCCAGGTCAGGTGTCGTCCACGTCACTTGATTGAGGCTCAAAATTTCGAGATTCGTCACCAATAGCCGTCGTGTTGCTTTTTAGTGCGAGGTTAAACAATCCCTCACGAGGCTCCACGTCCATTCATTGGCTGGTGTCGAAGTTTGGAGATGCGTGTGCTCGCCCAGGTATCGTCCTCGTTACTTGACTGAAATTCAAAATAACGAGGTCCTTTGCCAATAGCCTTCGAGTTGCTTTTAAACTCAGCGTTAATATACAATCAATCAGAGTTTAATTAATATCTGATTAATATAATATCGCACTAGGCATAAGAATAATTTGCAATGACTATGTTTGCAACTTTAGAAAATTTAATCAAGAGTAGATATTATCTAGAAGACAATTTTTTCGGGAAGTATATAATACACTGGCCTTCGAAAACGATGTAAAACTTAATAAAATAGCTGATTCATATTTTAAACATTTAGTAATCACATTATTCTTTTAACTTTCTGTTATGTGAATTTGAATTTATTATTTTCACTGAAACGAATGTGCTCAGTTAATATTGAAAGGGTTAGTATTTTATTGTTTTATTGAGTATTATTTCTCCAACTGTAATTGAAACAAATTTTGCATCATCAGATTAATGAAAACCCAATCTAATTAAGAACAATCATTTTTCGAATGGAAAGAAAAAGTAGCAGTCAAAGCATATTTTAGGGAAGTAATGGAATTTGTAGTAGATAATTGTAAGGTCGCCGGGTTCGTGTTCAGTTGGTTGTGGGAATAATAGGGATGCTAAACATTAAATTGGAGTAGGCTTTCAAGTGGCATGGTTTAAAGAGTGAAGTACTGGCTCAAGCTGCTTAGCCATTTTTTCTCAACTGTGGGTCAGAGTTATGGGGTTTGACTCAAATAGTTGTGAAGCTCTAGGGCTACATTAATTAAGCAAAACTAGAGGGAAGTAAAGACTTGAGCATTTATAGCGATAAATTTGTGTTGGGGTTCATGTTCCCGTGGCTTGTTATTCAATTCACTTGTGTGAGAACGGAGTAGAGTAAACTTATTATATGAGTGTAACACTAGTATGCTATTAAGCAATAAGTACTAAAGAGACGTTTGGAGATCAACAGTCATGAATCCCCCATCTCCCCTCCTCTGGTAGAGTTTGTTTCGTGGAGGAGATGAAGAAGGTCAATTGGGTAGGTTATGAGTAACAGTTTTCCACTCGCACATTGACACTTCAAATGCCTTGATTTAATTCCTAGATGTTTTTTTTCTTCTCCTTATGCCATGATTTAATTTTCTTAGTGTTCCTTACTCCCGAAACCTTGATTTAATTCCTCAAGTACTTTTTTTTTTTAGCGGCGGTTTGTGTGAAAGGCAAGGACTTAGTATTAAACTATTCCACTGATTTACCAGAGTTGGAAAAACACTCTTAATCTTTCTCAATGCACTTAATTCAGATACGTTTTCTGACCGGGAATGACAGAATAGTCCTATTGTAGCTCATGCATGTCGTAAGAGGCAACTAAAATGGGTACCCAGCGTCTGGGGGTATAGCCGGGCACCTTGCTCCTGGGGATTATATCAGGGGACCTCAGGGACTTGCCTTCTTCAGGTAAGTACGGGCATCAAGACCTCGAGGCACTTTAGTGATCTTTTTCTTTCCCACAGGTTTACTGTCTTTGGTAAACACGGGTGCCGCACTCCCGGGATACCCTAGCGATCCTTCTCTACATTCGACCCTCCTTTTTGTCAACAACTTTTGATCTTTT
>BMAW01082342.1:462617-481890 GCA_019974015.1 Nephila pilipes
ACTTTCTCAGTCTCCTATTTCGATCCGTGTATATTGAAATGAAACCCGCGTACTGACTGCGACGAAAGACGAACAAGGGTTGGAAAATGATTAAGTTGTGGTAGATTTTCATTGCGGAGTGAAAGGGCCCAGGTATTTAAACCGAAGAATATCACACGATAGAAACTGAAAAAAACTTTCTTAGTTCTACACCAAAGTTAGGTAAGGTGAAGTTCCTCGATCAGATATCCTTTCGGAGAATAGACGGATACTCGATGGTTGGAAACATTGTACAGTCTCTAAAGATGGTATTGTTCCATATTCTGTAATGGGCGAATCGATTTAGGAGACAATAATAATTGAGGACAGATTATTCGCCGTAAAGCCCCTAAGGTAACTGGCTGCCTGCATAAGAACTTTGCATAGGTGATTAGTGAAACTCACCGCAGCAGATTCTCACAACTCTATAATGGACGTGTCAAGTTTCTGCAAGAAGGATGCTGGAAAAACCATATACTGTACATCAGTAATCGATCCGAGACAAAATTACCAACTGATACATGGATTAAAAATGTTCGATCCCATGAGATGTTTTGATAACAAATTTAAGATATTAAGAGATTTCTCATACTTTTTTTCCGCAGATGCAAGATAGGCGGAAAGAAAAATGACCTTGTGATCGAAAATATTAATTCGAAGAAGCGGACGTCATGGACAAAGAGGACATGGACAAGGACAAGAATAGCTGTATCCTAACTGCGAATATTAGGATCAGGGGTGGGTCCCCATTTCCTGCAAAAATGCAAAGCAGCTCTGTTTACAGACGTACTGTGCCCATTCACGTCGCACCAATCAACTAATTTATAGATGGCGATCCCCTGAGTTATCACTCAACTAATTCATTGTGACCCTTCACAATCTGTACCTTGTATATTTCTGCCTTCCTTCTGCCCGAACATCACTCACCAGAGGCACCCCAGTGATCTTTTTTTTTCTATGGGGTTTAATATCGTTGGCAAACACGGGTGACACCCAGGATACCCTAGCGATTATTTTCGCCCTTCCTTCTTCGACCTTCAGTTTTCTTTTCCTTTTTTTCGAACGTCTAGATCATTGTCTTATCTGGCTTTTGCACCATTAGCTCCCTATCTCTCTCCCTCATCCTTGTAAATTTCAAGCATAAATATTATTATCTCAAAGATATTGTGATTGCTTTTTAGACGTCTCATTGAGAAACAACACCAGGATACTGGTGACGAACCTCGTAATTTTGAACCTCGCTCAAGATGATCTGGCCACTCTGCCTCAAACTTCCACACCACGCCAATGAGAGGACTTGGGACCTCGATCATATTTTGTTATCTCAAAATAGATTCAATAAAATAATGAAAAAAAACGAATAGTAGGTATTAATATTCAATTATATGGAACTTGGCTTAATTCACTTTTTTTATTACTGTGCTAATTATTTTGCGGTGGTGATATTCGAAAATTAAGATCGTTCATACATATAAAGTATTTAAGATATGGGGGGGGGGGTGAAAGAATTTGAAAAGCAAGCAAGATTTAAAAAAATGCGTCATATTTAAATATATATAGATGTGTGTGTGTGAGAGAGAGAGAGAGAAAGAAAAGGAAACCCTCCGACGGGGGTTGACGAACTCCCCCCCCAGTTGTGTGTCATCTCAAAGAGGCATTACCAGTGCTGCTTCCGACAGAGACAGAATGATTGGAATAAATGTATACAGTTTAAGGAGAATTCTTTGAAGGGACATTAATAGGATATCTACATTACGATCACATTTATAAATTTAAAAACTTATCTTTTGACACTTTTTTGATTGCTTTTAACGTCGCACTTAAAAGCAAAGTGAAATTGTTGACGAACCTCATGGTGAACCTCGGCCAAGGTTAGGGACGACACACCTAGCTGTTACTTCCATACCATGCCAATGGGAGGACTTTAGGCCTTGACAGATTCACGTGCATCAATATGGCTACACGGTGGAGTCTTTTGCGGCATCATAGCTCGAACCCACGATTCGGCCGACTGAGAATTATTGACCAAGACCACTAGAGCTGCGGCCCTATACTTTGTGTCACAATTCTTGTTATTCCTTTGAATTGAAATTTAGGTTGGTTTTATCAACTTCGTACTAGAGAAACAATACAGGCTGTGTACCCAGGCTGGAACTCATATTTTGAACCTCGGTCAAGTGAAGAGGAGAAGATACCTGAGCTGGCATACCCCTCTCCTAACTTCCACACCACGGGAAGACTTTGGCTGAACAGATTTAGCAGCACGCATCAGCCACGGCTGCAGGATCTTGAGTGGTATCAAGCTCGAACCTACGACTCATTGAAAACCACCGGCAACGGGTCTGCTGCCATATCCACTAGGCTACCGCAGTGACGATTGATTTGTAACGGTGCAAAAAAAAAACAGATGTGGCCATGCTGAGCCAAAAAGAAAGTGAGCGATGAGCAAAAGCAGGTAAATTAATAAAACTGTGATCTAGACGTGTGTGAAAAATAGAAAAAAAATTAAAATTTTTTATTGATGAATTTTGGTTTTTTAGTTTAGTTTAGCTTAGTTTGGGTTTAGTTTTTTATTAACGTCACACTAAAACATAACACGAGGAGGGCTATTGGCGGGAATACAAAATTCGAAACTCACCCAAAGGGCTTACATGCAAACCGCCCCTCGAGAAATAATCACCCCACACTCAGCATTTATTGACAAAATTACATCAGTTTTACATCAGGGCTATTAGCTGTGGACCCTCACAACTGAACCTCGGTCAAGTGACGAGGACGACACCCTGAGCTGGCACACAATCTCCTAACTTTCCACCACGCCAACAGGAGGACATTGAGCACCTACAGATTTAACGTGCATCAACCCCGGCTTCACGGTGGGTCAAAGCAATAATGCTCGAACCCGCATTGAACGAATCTGCGGCCACAGATCCGAAAGTATGACACGACAGGCTACCGCGGCCACATACACAAAAATTGAAATGTCCAAGGGGTGAAAGGCTGCATTCGATTGTTTAATTTATTTGGCCATTAGATAGTTCTAATTTAATATTTTAATTTTTTTATTAAAATTTTAACTGAAAAGATGGATTATATAACATTTTCTTTAGGATACATAGTCTGGAGTGTAATTTCTGATGACTTCATGCATAGCTACCGGCTAGGCACATCTTTCAGTGTTTACAGTGCAGAAGCTAACACATGGATCAATACGTCCCGAGACTAACATTGAAAACAACATTTTTTTTGCAAAATTTTTTTTATTCATCAACATAACACCTTTTGTTAATCACCTTTTAGGGTGATACAATTGTTCCAACGTTTTTCAAAATTTTTTTTTTTTTTTTTTTCGCAAGAAATATTTTTTGTTGCGAGTAAATAGCGATAAACAGCTTTCTGAATCATCGACTCGTTGCTGTTTTTGTTCCATCGAAAGCAATCACGGCACCCACTTGGAAAAAACCTTTTTCATGCTCAATTTTTCATGGAGGATAGTAAATACACTTCCATATGATATCTGTGTCATCTCAGCAATCTCACGGAGCTTCACTTTACGATCTTTCATTATAATTTTTGTCACTTCACTCACATTTTCCAGTGTAACGGCTTCCACAGGTCTACCCGAGCGTTCCGCGTCATTTGTGTCGGTACGACCACGTTTAAACTCGACAAACCACCGACAAATCGTTGCTTTTGATGGACAAGAGTCCGGGTAACATTTTTCAATCCATTGTTTCGCTTGCACGGTGTTTTTACCCATTAAAAAACAATGTTTTATCAGAACACGAAACTCGGTTTTTTCCATTTTTTAAACAAACTACAAAACGACTTTACTTCAACCTCGATAACTCAGCTGTTTCTGGTCCGATCGACTTAAAATTTTGACACGTTTCAAGCAAAGGTTAGTACTCTAGAAAGACCTGGTTACTGGTTTACTACGAGCGCCATCTCTGGGTTAGTCTCGGGAGTTATTGATTGATGTGTTATTGCTAATTACTGTGCCCTTAAATTAGTCGAGAATTCCAGTTCTCGTAATACCTGTATATACTGATAGCATGGTATCTTGGAAACATTAGAAAATCGGGATGACCTGAATCATATTGTGAGACCGATATCACCGATTTTATCTGCCAACTGCACAGTAGGGTTTTAAATATCAAATTTTGTTGGATATCTAGCCACATAGTCAGTCATCTTAGACAAGTGGACTCGGCTGTACCATTGGCTATGAGTCCTCTGCAGTAAGCGGTCCTGTTACAAGACATCAATTGTATTGTTTTAAAATGCATCAACAGGGATTGACAGGAATCGTGGAGTCTCCAGACTCACAAGCTTCACTCGGTGAAAACACGTGTGGTGACCGGGTGTGAAAGAATAGTCCCACAGTAGCTCATGCATGTCGTAAGAGGCGACTAAAAAGGGTACCCAGCGTCTGGAGGTATAGCAGGGCACCCATGATGATTTTTTTCTTTTCCATGGAGTTTACTGTCTTCCTCTTTTTACCTACCCTCCTTTTTGCCAGCCAATTTTTATCTTTTTTCAATTCTTTCAAATGTCTTGACCACAGTTACATCTTGTTTGAGGCAGCATAACCACATTTAAAATATTATCACTCACGCGTTTGTCTTTCCAATTTTTTCCTGAAGTCTAGGTCTAGATCATAGTTGTACCTTGTTTTGCTCAGCATGGTCATGTCTTGTGACAGTGAAATACCACCCTCTCGGTGAAGTCCATAACTTGAAGTACTTGGCCGGATGTTCCAACATGAAGAGCGGATTGACTCGTCTTCGCTTTGGTCATCGTATCCACAACTCTCCTTTGTATTATGAGATTGCTCTCGAGTGTCCGTCATGTTCCTACACCGTTCATTATATTTTAATTTATTGTCCCGTGTTTCATCATCATCGCATCCTGTTTTCAGTTCTTCTGTTTTAAGCTTGTTATACTTAGTGTGGGAAAATCCCCAATACAACTTGTTTGTATAATTATTTAAAGTGGACTTTTTACTCCATATTTAAAATTTTGACCCTAACATTTTACATTGCATTTCTTTAAATTCATTTACCATTTTGTCATTTTATCTAAGTGTGGCTTAAAGAAAACGGCCAAATTTTAAGCAAATATTGGGCGCAGCTCAGACAAATTTGGCTTTTGCGCCAATAAACCCTGTTGTCACTCACTTACACACAGTGGCTGAAAATTATGCTTCATTTTCGTGTGGCTTCAGAACTGTGTTAATTAAAACAAAATGAAAAATTTTTTAGTATGATTGGATGAATTGGATAATTAAAGGTGATGAAAAAAAATGTTTACTTATTTTTACGAATCAAGTTGGAAATTATATACTTTTTGCAAGAATAACCAAAATGAGTTAAAGGACATATTTGATTGTATCGGAAATAAAATATACCTAAATACGATACAGATCTTTATTAGTAACTGTGTTATTCATATACACCTAAACATATCGAATTTTATTTAAATTTCCAATAAACTTTTCAAAGTTTCGTCCGGAATATTTCGAACCAAATGAAATCAACAATAAATATGACGATATAGGATCATCATCATAGTTTTTTGCTGTATCGATTTTGCTTAAATTGATTCGTTTATTTAAATACCGTTATCTTTCTAATATTCCAGTTTTATATTGAATTTCTTTTCATTGTGATATATCTTCAATAATAGTAAAAGGCTTTTATTGTTTAGTGGATAAGTTTAAGAAATTAGTATAGTTTCTAGCCCTCTCTCCACATCATCATTACTTTAATGCAACTTCATGAGACTATACTGAGGAGTAATGTGGAAATTAGGGGAGTGAGGTCTATTAGGTATTATTCTCGTCAATTGAAATATGTATGTAAAATAAAAGGATTGTCATTAATTGTCACTTGTGTTATTGTAATACGAAATTAATTGAGACATTGGTTGTGTTGCTGCAACATAACATTAAAGGAGATATGTTACTGTGACAAGATATTAAACAATAGAGATGGTACTGCTTACAAAATTAAGAATAACAGTTATTTGCTAATTACTATAAATGTGAATGAAAGAGAAAAATAGATTAAACAATTATATCCTTATCTATTTTCATTAAGAGATAATAATGATTTTTAAATATTTTGAATAAATTTATAAATCCATATATTTTTACCCTTTATATTGCTTACAATGTTTCAACTATTCATAAATTTGCTATATTACACATGTACATACTTTTCATGCAAAAGAAATTAGGTTTCAGGTAAACTAAAATAATTAAGAATGTTAGAGTGTGTAGCTCATTCTTATTTTTATTGCTTAATTTAATGTAATTTTGTTTTGTTTTGTAGATTCTTCTTCTCCCAGCATCTCTTCTGCTACTAACGACACACGACCTACCACTCACCTCCCCATCCGAAATTCCACAAATCATCAAAAACTTCAAAAAACACAAAGCCCCAGGCGTGGATGGCCTCCACAATATCACTTTTAAATACTTTCCTCCGAGTGTTCTCACTGATATCACAAACATTTTCAACAAATGCCTTCTTTTCTCTTATTTTCCTTTCAAATGGAAGCACACCACTATTATCCACTTTGCCAAACCAGGCCAGGATCATTCCCTTCTTAATACTTATCACCTTATCAGCCTCTTTAACGCTATTTCTAAAATTTTAGGAAAAATTCTCCTGAAACGGATCCTTGATCACATTAATTTGAATTACATTCTTCCCGATTCCCAGTTTGGTTTTCGTCATAAACATAGCACAATGCACCAACTCCTTCGTGTTGTCAACACAATTACGGAAGGCTCTAATAATAAACAGATTTCTTCTGGTATTTTTCTTGACATTCAAAAAGCCTTTGACCGTCTCTGGCAAGACGGCCTCATCTACAAATTAATTAAACTTAACTTTCCTAATTACATCATTACATTTATTAACTGTTTCCTTAAGGATAGCACCATCCAAGTTAAAATTAATTCTGAATTTTCATTTACAGGCAAAATTCTTGTAAGCTGTCCCCAAGGATCAGTTTTATCTTCCTCTCTTTACTATCTTTTCACATATGTGTTCTCTCAGACTCCTTTTTCAAGCCTCTGTCTCTTTGCTGACGCCGCCGCCATCCTCGCCCAATCCAACAACGTCAACACAGCCAAAAAAAAAAAAAATCAAAAGCTCCTCTACAAAATTGAAAAATGGTTAACTCTTCGTTGTCTCGCCGTTAACACGGATAAAACAAAAGCCATCATCTTCCGCAAATATCATATTCCCCCTCCTGCAAAACAACTCAAATTATTTTCCTACAACATTTCCTGGAACACTGACGTCAAATATCTAGGAAACTACCTGGATTCCAAATTAACCTTTCGAAAGCATATCTCCCAAATTGTCGACAAATGCTGGGAAAATTCTTAAATGCATCCCTTAATTGGTCGTTTCTCCCACCTCTCTCTTTCAAATAAAATTTTGCTCTATAAACAAATCACCCGCTCTATCCTCCTTTATGCTTCCTCTATTTGAGGTCATGTCGCCAAAATACACCTAAAAAAACTTCAAATTCTACAAAATAAAATTCCCCGCATCATTGTTAACCCCCCCTTTCTGGTTTGTCTGCAATACTGTTATTTATAATGACCTTAAAATTCCATTAATCAAAACACTCATATTCCATCTCGCCCGTAAATTCTACAACACACTTCCTTACCACGAAAAATCCTTAATCAAAGCCCAAACACTTTTCGCTCACAACTGCGGTAGTTTCCCCCCCCCCCACCCCATATCAAACATGTCACGACTACTTTAATTTATATTCCCCTTAAAGCTTAAATCTTTTCAAAAGTCAAACAAATTTCTTTCCACGCTCTCCTTCCTTCCCAACAATCCTTTTCAACCAATAGTAATTCTGCGCTGACTCAGTGCCAACCAATAGTAATTCATCAAGCTTCAAATCTACCAAGCGTTCGTTGATTTTTGATCGCACATTCAGCCAGTTTCATCCCATCTCTATTGCTTTTTCTAGCATCTCTACTGCAATCGTGAGCACTACTGGGGTGCTCGACACTGCAGTGGTGTTTAGGAAATAGATTTTCTTCCTTTCTCTCCTCCCCTCTCCTCCCCCTTCAGGAAAGGTGTTGTAAAATGCTTAATTTCTCTTATTTTCACTTAATCTGAAGACCATTAAAGGTCATTATATTTCATATTGTTAAATTTTAACTATCACTACTTTTTCTTGCATTACTATATAAATCATACCCCCCTCCCCCGAAATACTTGTACTTTGGGAAGATCAAAAACAAATAAAATTAAAAACTTGAAAAAAAAATTATGCCTCTTCCCTTTCTCTCATCCTTTTTTGCCTTCTACTGTGTTCTGCTCCCTGCTTCGGTACAATGTAATCTGTCTGTTTTTCCTTCGCAATGTTTCAAAATGAAGCAAGTGTACAACGCCTACCCAGGCTGGTACTCGAAGAATTATTTGATTGTAGTTGTCTTCTCCCAGCGAGCCCACATTACCTAATTTGAATTACGCAAATAAATTAAGAAATGACGTGAGTCTTATCTTGTAGCTTTGATTTATAATGGTCTTTTCAAAAGCATTTAAAAGGAGAGATATTTGGCTCTTCACCTTTTGGTAGGTGATTTAAATTGTGATGCGTCGAGTTTGTGGTTTTAGATACTTACAAAGTAAATATATCACAATAGTATTGCTTTGAAATAATATATTTTAACTCTCTCTCTCTCTCTCTCTCTCTCTCTCAACACACATATATCTGGATGTACATTAAAATCTGTTGCATTTTTTCTAAAGCAATCGTACTTGAGTTTATTAATAATGGAAATTTCATTGAAAGAGATATATCTAAGCTTTATTATTTTTTCCCCTTTTGATTGTTTCCCACGTATATGCAACACAATTTCCAAAACTATTCATGTTTTTTTTTTTATTTTCATTTAAAATTCTATTATATGCTGCTTCTACATTTTAAAATAATCTATATTTATAAAATTTTAAAATTTTGCTACGAACAAATTGAGAAATGATAAATCTCTTAATATTTCGAGTTCAAAGTGAATAATATGTATGGAATTTTTTCTCCAGGCTAATCAATCAAAAGGATTACAGTATAAAAGATAAATGGAAATGAAGAGGGTTCTCGTAATTTATTTTCTTTATTTTAAAAAAAATTGGTATCTCCTTCATTTCAATGAAAGGAGGCACATACCTAAAAAGGAATAGCTTATATCACGATGGGAAAATATTTAAGTGATAAAAAAAAAGGCGAAAATTATTCAAGATTAGGGAATATCTCTACTTTAAATATTGTACTCTGTTATCCTGAAATTAGTTTCTGATGTGACAGTTAATGTTTTTAACAATTTAATAAGCGTGAATAAAAGAAATTTAAACTATAATTATTTATTAGAAATTTTCTTTTCTAAAATAGTTAAGAATCACAAAAACTGTTCCATGCAAAATTTTACAACGAACGAATTTTAGTCAGTAAAGGTGATAACTTAGAAAAAATAATTACTAAATTATTCGACTGAATACTAGAATTAAATCAAACGATAATATGACAACGGAATGGAAATTTTATTGATTGATTGATTAGAAAAGAAAATAACAAAACACTTCATTTTGAGAAGTGCTGGGATGACCATTTTGTCGTTCACTTAAACGGTATCCCCTTGGGGGGATAATTAAATACCCGCTAAAACTTATTTAAAATTCTTTAAATATAATAAAACTTGAAATTTTTGACAAAAATGTTTATGTATCTTCTTTTTTCTTGGCATGAAAGTAATTTTCCCCCATATTTGTCTTTTTTTTAAAAATCTTTTGTTAAATTTAAAAGGATCTCTATGTTTTGAAAAAATATTATACATAATTAAAACTCTCAAAAAAAACAGTCTGTTACTAAATTTAAATCAATATCCTTTTTGTGTTGTACTGATTCTGTTACATATATTATGCAAAAAAAAGTATTTTACAAATTGAGTGATTTGAGACAAAAGAATTTTTGTTAAGATTTTTTAAAGATGAATGAGAAATCGATACATTACTTATAGAGAAATGGAGCTCTTTATTTGTGGTTAACTAATTTATGAACGTTACTTTATTTAAATGATAACATAATTAAAAACTCACAGTTTCACTTAACAGAAAATAATCCAATTAATGTTTAATAATGGTTGGAGATCTTATTACATACACACACTGAAATCTATAATAACTATTTTCTCGAAAGTCTTTTGACGATGCAGTTAAAGTGCATTAATTATTTTGCATTAAAAATTTTTCATAATTTTGTCATCATCAAATTTACCTCTTTGACTCGTTATTAAAAGTCTGAGAATTATATATCTTAATTATTTATTTAGAATATTTCAAATTCGAACAGTTCAAAAGTGATTGAACAAGATTAATTAAGATGAAAGGGAATTTTCTTTTTATTATTAATGCATTAGTAATATTTATTATCTAATGTTAAATTGAAGATCAAGAAACGTAAAGAATGTTCCAATGTTATTCTTAATCGTATTATTAATTATGTGAAAAATGGAGACTCTCAAAGTAATGTTGTTGCCAAAATTTGGACTACTACGTCTTAATGCAATTGTTTGGAATCTTAATTTTAAGCAACAAAGTAATGTTTCTAATGAGCCAAAATGTATTTATCCTAAAATCGGCTTCAAATATAATTGATAGAATGATAAAAATGACTTCAACTATAGATCCTCGTAAACAGCTGCTCACGTAACGAATAAAATTAATGGAACCAACAATTTAAATGTTGCTCTTATAAAACTTCATTTGAGGGATGCTGAATTGTTTGATTGTCTCTGAAGAAATTACTGGTATTTACGGAAAACAAAAAGGCCCAAATGAAGTTTACTAAAATTCATTTGAAATGGACAAAAGAGATAAATGGAGTTAAGTACTTTTCAATGGTGAAAGTAAGTAAAATTTATATTTAGCTGATGTTATTAAGTACGTATGAAAAGTCCCGATAAATGAAACCTACGATATTTTTTCCCTTCTGCAACACATAAGGGGAGACATATTACTGTGTGGAAATATTTTTCCTCGAATGATGTTTGGCCATTGTGTGTCGGATTAACAACTCTATGGATAGATTTTGTGTGCAAAGATATACTATAAAATCTCTTGATACTGTATACTGTAATGAATTTGTCTAAAGACAGCTCAAGAGTTTTTCAACAATTCTTACATAGCAAAATAAAAATCAAACCTTAAAAATAGCTGAGTCGATTCCCAGATTTATGAAAATATTGATTTAGAATAAAAATTGATAAATGAACTTTTGTGAAAAGCATCAAAAATATTAATTTCAAATAAATTATTTACTAAAATCTTTTTAAGTATCAAATAAAATCTTATATGGGAAAATGTACAATTTATTTAAAAAAATAATAATAAAGTAAAAATATCTGGAGAGAAAACCTATCTAATCTTTGAATAGACAAAAAATAGTGCCTTAACAAGCTACTAGTTTTATGCTACCCTACCGTAAGAAATCTTGAATCAAATACTGATTACCGTTTTCTAACCTGCCAACTAATAAATCGAACTGAATTAATAGGGCGATAAAGCGAAATAGAAATTTCCTAATTTTAGACTCGAATCAATAGCCTTAATGTACGGACTAAATCCAAGCTTTAGGAAATCCATTTACCAGATTGATCCTATCCACGCCTTCCTAATACAGTGAAGCCGTATCACATTCCATCTCGTTGCTAGGCAACACCGGTTCCAGTCCTGCGCTATTTTCAACTTACAATCTTCAGAAGAGCATTTTTCCCTGTAACGAAAACAAGTATGTTGAAATTACTCCACTTCAATGCGCTGGGATTTGTTATTGACATGCCTTTTGGCCCAGCCCCGAGGCTTTTACTGGTCAAAACAGAAAATATAAAAGATATTTAGTTCGAAAGAAATGCGTTTGAAAAGCCTTTTATTGAGTAGAAAGAAAATCGGAGGAGTTTTTCGATCATGCTGGTTCCGAATATACACGCTTTGTCTTCTGGTTTTTTTTCTTTTCACATTCGAAATAATTTTTGTAATTCAATTTCTCTTTCTTCACCGGCATAAAAAAAGAGACAAAAGATCATTTTTTCAAAGGAAAGAACGTAAAAATCCAAAGAGGATGAATAATAGTATTCTATTGTATTACAAACAGCAAAAGTTTATATTTATAAAGAATCTTAACAGTTTGATGCAAGTCAAAAAGTACAAAGTTTTATTTCATGAAGTTCTCTCGTCACTTGACCGAGGTTCAAAATTATGAGATCCATTGCCAATAGCTCTCGAGTTGCTTCTAGTGCGACGTTAATAAGAAACCAAACTAAACTCCCTAACTTTTGGTCAGTACATTTCTACAAGAGTCCCCTGGGAGATTTTAAGGAAACTTAAAAAATAACTCCAAAATGTATTAAGAAATATCCAAATTTTCCAAACAGTCAAAATGACTAGCCTTGGTATATCCAAGTATATAGTATGCAATTCTCGAAAGAAAAAAAAAAGAGTCTCAGGAAAGTAAATTGATAAAAATAATAATTTATCTATTTTACTTAAAGTCTCCAGAAGACTGGGAAATTGTATCGTTATAAATTTGATTATTTCCTAACTGAAATGTGTATGTGAGAATTCCAGTAATTTTGACTCATCTTATAAATCTAGTGTTAATATCCAAGTATTTCGAATATTTTAGTAAATTGCATTGATAAATTATTTAAATCTCCATTGCTTTGTTCATTCATTTTCAAAAATCAAACAGATTTTAGTAGTTTTAATGATTCGATAATTACCAAAAATATTACTTTATTTTGTGTTGTATATATATTTAATATAAATTATGAATTATTCTGCTGAACTCTTGATTATAAGTTGGAATATAGTGTTCTATATAGATTACTATAAAGGAATTATATTTCATTTTAAGACAGATAGAGTCCCAAGGAAATATTTTGTAGAGAGAAATAAGTATTGTACTTATATTATCTATCAAGCAATTAATTCATTTCGAATGTAAATAATCAAAACAATTTCATCAAAAATTAGAAATGAATATTTATTCATTTGGCAATATACTTTAATATACAATGAAAAATTTCAGTGTCCGAAGTAGCCTAATGGTTAGGGCCGTGCACTCACTGCCAGCATTGTTTTCGTCTAGTCGTGGGTTCGAGCCCCGATACTACTAAAGACCAGATGAGGAACAGGGACGATTCCTAAGGTTATATCACTTTACAGGGATATGTTCGAGGTCCTAAGCCCTCCCAACATTGCCGTGGAGTGTAAGTTTGGAGTGGGAGGTGCCAGTTCAGGTGTCGTCCTCGTCACTTGACACGTTTAAAATTACGAGATCCGTCGCCAATAGCCCTCTCATTCATTTTAATTTCGACGTTAATAAAAAATCAATCAATTAATGCTCTCTTCTATTCTTGTAATATAGAATTAATTCACAAAACTAGTAATACAATTTATAAGTTTTAGCAACAAATAATAAAAATTTTAATGAAAAAAATGTAATCGGAGGGGGATGGGAAATCCAAACTTGTGAGCCAAAACCGATTAAAAAAGTGACAGAAAGAATAATAATCACTTGAAAACCGAACTCAAGTTTCAATTGAAAATGATGAATATTCTAATATCAATCATTCCCTGAAGACTTTAATTAATTAAAAAACAAAATTGTTGATTGACTCATGTGAGAGGGATGTGTAGCAACAAAGGCTAAGATCTCCGAAAAAAAATTAATTAAAAAATAATTTCCTGGGAACCCCTCCCCCCACCTCTTGCCATATATTTTTCAGGAATTCTCCGAATTTTACAAGTGCTTTACATCTCAAATTTGCAGTCAAGCTTATGATCAAAATTTAGAGCTGAAAATGTTTATCGTCAAACCTCAAAAACATTCCCTCGCCTTTCTGAAGAAAAATTTTGAATTTAAAAGGATATTTAAAATCGATATCTAAACTAAATGCGTTATTGAAATAAAATTCAATTATCATGAGAGAAAGTTGATAAATAAATTTGGAGGCGGCGTATTTTCAAAAGAGTGAAAGATATTTTTAGATTTAGAGCTGAATATGAAGAAGAATATCTGAAAATATTTAACTCAAGTGGATGGTTATAAATTTTTCATGGCAATTATTTGTGAGAAACGGAAGAGAAAAGTTTCTTAATTTATTTAAATTTAAAATATAATGTACTATGAAACAAATTTGCTCTCCAGTACAATTTAAATCAATTTTTAAAAATTTGATCTAATTAATAATCACGCAGTATAGCTATGTGCTCGTATTTTAACATATTAATTTAGGTACAAATTTTAAGACAGCAGGAGTTTTTACTTCAATTAATCGCATATTACAATTGCATTTTAAATTCTTGCTCATTGTGCGGATAATATTAAAAAATACTTTATTTCTGCAGAATAATTTTATTTAAAAAGAGAACAGAATTCGTGAACGAGTTTTCAGACGTAATTATATGCCAGTTGCTTATCACTTCAAATTGATTCACAGCGTCATCGTCGTAGTTAATTAAAATGTTCATCTCGAAACTGCAGTATTATATCTCCAATTAGGTGAAAGACGACTTTTTTTTTTTTATTTCAAAGAATAATAATTATCAGGGCATTGTGTTAAAAAGAAACTTAAAGTGAGAAATAATATACATTTCTGTACGATTAAAAAAAAAACTTATTACTATGGCAAAAAAGGTTTTTTTTTCCTTAAAAACTCATTAACAGTCGAGTTTCATTTGGGTTTCAATAAATACGTTCTTTGCAAATAAAAAACTATTCCATTTTCAAAACTACGATTACTCTAACGGTATATATATATATATATATATATATATATATATATATATATATATATATATATATATATATATATATATATATATATATAAATACACTATACATATACATGCGTACACATACGTATATATATATGCATATTCACACGCACGCACACATATATATATATATATGTATATGTATGTATATATGTGTGTGTATGTATGTGTATATGTACACACATACATTCACACTCAAATACACACAATACATACATACATATATATATATATATATATATATATATATATATATATATATATATATACTGAAAATTTATGAAAGAATAATTTCAAATATTTAAAAAGACAAAAATCCAGAAAGAAATGTAAAAATGAAAGAAAAATAAATGAAAATATGGAACCCAGCAAGTCAAAAAGCAATATCGGGCTGAGGACCGAATAAGCGGGGAAACTTTTGATACAATGTAAGAATAATTTTTAAAAAATATATCGGGCTTTTTTTTTAAAATATTTTTTTTAACTCTGAGTATGAAAATATAATTTCATTAAGTAGTAATATATCAATTAATAACACATAAAGAAATAATACGCAATATACTATTTTCTTATGCAAGTTTGAAATAATATTATTTAGCAAAAGGAATAATATTATTCTTGGTTACAATAAGATCAAAATTTTAGCAACTGAAACTTTGTCTTTCTTAATTTTTTTGATATAGGACCACTTAAATACACAATATTTTTTTTATTAAATGTATTGATATTTTTATTTCATGTAATTGCTATTTTTTGCTTGAGTTCTATCAGAAAATCAGACAATTTTTCGTATAAATAATAACCGTTTTCAATAAAAAAAAAAAGGAAATTATTTGATTTGTTAAAAAAAAATCTATAAATACAAGAGTACTTTTTAATATACAGGGTTAACACCAGTCAATATGATCGGATTTTAAGAAAATTATATTTTCGAAATTATTACACGTATTACAATAAGTGATGCATGACATTAGAGAGAAATATACCGAGTTTTTTTTTTTCACCGTCGATCGCCATCGCGGAAGAAACGATGGAGATAGTGCGAAAGTGATAATAAGAATTCACGGAAATGTGCCGCTCGAGAACTTGGAATTCCCAAGAAAATTATTCGGAAAATTTTACAAAAAAAAAAAAAAGAAAAGAAGAAGAAGAAGAAGGAGAAGAGAGAGAAGAAGAAGCTGTATCTCTTACAATCAGTGCCACATTTAACAGTGGACGACAATATTTGATTTCTTGTATCACTTATTGAAAATATGTTTAATAGTTTTGAAAATATAGATTTTTAAAATGTGGTCATTTATTTGTACAAACCCTGCATATTCCTCTTGAAAATACAACTTTCCCACTTAACTAGGGAGACTTATAAACGTATAAAAAGTCTTTAAAAGAGGAGCAATGTTATACCCAGTTTCATTTTAGGTTGATTTCACATTTAGCAAGATTTTAAGCGGAACTAAAATTATCCCGTGAGTTGTCGGGAGAAGAATAAAATTTTTCTATAGAATTCACTGAGTTTTTCTGACTCTCATGTTTGCTCTGAGAATTTTAATTTTTTGCTTACCTAGAAAAGAATATATTTAGGATTACCACTTCGGCAGCTCTTGATAGTTGGCATGTAGGTACATTTGTTTCCTCTTAAATTCGAAGGGGCGCGTGCTTCTCTTTCTGATACAAAATGTACGAATTTAGACCTTAAAAAAAACCTAGAAGACAAAAACGTCGGGAAAGATTCTTTTACTGCTTGTTTGAATGTGCAAAGTATCTTTCGATCGGTATGAGGGGCTTTATACTTTGTAAGAACATTAACTTTTTTCGGAAACGTGTAATGTAATTAATTAATGATTATTATTTGCTTAGCTGATGTTATGAAATAATCAGCTATAGAAGTTACCGTTGATTGATAAGGATTCTAGATGATTTATGATTATTTATTGAATTGTTAACGTATATCGATTAATGCGACAACTTTATGTCGATATTTTAATGTCACTTGTTACCTGAAAGTTGTTTAAATTGCTCAATGTTCTTTGATAGTTAATTTAAGTTTGGAAGTAAGAATTCAGCAAAAACTGTGAAGTACTATATTAATCTAAACTATTAGCTGAGTAGCAGTATCGTACTCGTATGAAGTTAAAGTAAATTTATTTATTTTGAATAGAGTGTGAGTGTGTTAGCTATAACTTAAAATATATTAAAATATCAAAAAAAAAAAAAAAAAAAAAAAAAAATCAGAAAGATAGAGAGAGAACATAATGAATTGTAAAAAATTCGTTCCGTACATACTTGAGTGGCCGCAGTAGCCTAGTGGTCATGGTTTCGATTCGTGGCCTGCGGTTTTCGTTCAGTCGCTGGTTCGATCCTTGGCCACTTAAGAACCGCCGTGTAGCCGGGAGTGATGCACGTTAAATCTGTCGGGGGCCAAAGTCCTCCCGTGGAGTGGAGTGGAAGTTATGAGAGGGGAGGCGGTGCAAGCTCAGGTGTCGTTCTCGTCACTTGACTGAGGTTTAAAGTTGCGAGGTCCGTCGTCAATAACTATCGTGCCGCGTCTAGTGCGACGTTAATAAAAACTAAACTAAAAACCGAACATAATTGTATAGTGGAACAGTAGATTAATATCACTAAATAAAACAAATTATGCATAATTTATAAAATAAATATTTTCCATTAAGTTTGTAATGTTGGTAACGAGCAATACAAATCGTAATACGATGAAAGTTAAGGAATGTAAAATTATTTCTAGAGTTTAACGACTGATTGTTATTTCTAATCAACGTCATACTCAGAAGTAACACGAGAGCTATTGGCGATGGACCTCGTAATTTTGAACGTTGGTCAGAGGTCGAGGACAGCACTTGAGCTGGCACCTCTTCCTCCAAACTGCCACACCATGCCAACAAAAGGATTTGGGAATATTTGAGAGCCCAACCAGATTTAATGTGTATCGGACCCATTATGCGCGGGGTATTTTTAAAGGCTTGAAGATTCGAACTCACAAAGAAACGAAAGCAAGGCTATGTTCAAATAAAGAGTTCATGACAATGACCAGTAGGTTTCCGCGGCCACATAGTCAGAATGCTAATTTCGTACTGAGGAGCAGATAATAAATAAAATATTTTTTTTTCTCAATAATATTTTTCATTTTAAGATAATATAATAATGAGTAATTTTATTTTAAAACTGTTTTGCGCAAGTTATATAAAAGTTATCATTTTCTTAAACAATATATATACATATATATATTTACATACATACACAAATACACACATACACACAGAGATTCATACATACATATACATATACATAAATATATACATACATATACATAAACATATACATACATACACGTTCATGCACACATACATACACATTCAAACACGCATACATACACATACACATATGTATGCATGCATACATACACACAGATACATACATACATACATACACACACACATACACATACACGCATGCATGCATACATACATATATACATACATACATACACATACATACACACATACGTACGAACGTATGTACATACATACACATAAAAAAACCTATATATACGTACGAACGTATGCACATACATATACATGCAAACACATACGCATACACACATACATATGCACATACATACAAATGTGCACACACATACACACGCATGCATACATACATACACATACATACATATGCACACACATACATACATATACATATATGCATACTTACAAACACACATATATGCATACCCACATACATATGCACACACATAAATACACACACACGCATGCATGCATACATACATACACACATATGCCTACATACATGCACACGCATACATACATACATACATACATACATACATAAGTATGCATTAATATACACACGCGCATGCATACATACATACACATACATATGCACACATACATACACACGCATGCATGCATGCATACAAATGCACACACATACACACTCATGCATGCATACATACATATGCATACACACATACAAACGCATGCATACACACATACATATGCACATACATACAAATGTGCACACACATACATACATTTACACATATACAGTTACATACACACATATATGCATACCCACATACATATGCACACACATACATACACACGCATGCACGCATGCATACATACATACATACACACATATGCCTACATACATACACACGCATACATACATACATACACACATACATACATACATAAGTATGCATTATTACACACACGCGCCTGCATACATACATACACATACATATGCACACACATACATACACACGCATGCATACATATGCATACACACATACAAACGCATGCATGCATACATACATACACATACATATGCATACACACATA
>BMAW01082342.1:487400-518056 GCA_019974015.1 Nephila pilipes
TGTTGCTTCGTTCAGTTTACGTATTGCTACAACAATTTCTTGAATATAACATAAAAGTCTACTATTCTTTTTACTCGCAATCTGTAACGCCTTTATTATTCGTTTAATTTACCTTCCATTAAAAGATCTAACATTATAAGGGAAATGATCTATGTATTAGAATTCATACTCAGTAGAAACAGTCAAATTTAAGCTTGGAACCTTTCCAGTCTTCCAAGGGGTTTATTGTTTTAGGTGGATCACTTTTTGGTGAACGAATCATTTTCAATTTTTTATCGTTTGCTTCAATTTTAATTACATTTTGGCTTAAATATATTCAATTTTCATAATTTATCGTTTGCTTTAATTTTAATTACGTAGCTGATATAATGTTCAATTGAATTTATCGTTTTGTTTTTTTTGTTTTAATTACATTTAGCTTAAATATATTAACTTAATGGTTATAGTTTGCTTTGTTTAATATCAGAAAAGTTTACTATTGTTCATTCTTGATATTTTCATCTCTCGTTTACTTTAATTTATATTTAATTGAGTAATTTAATTATAATTATAAAAAATCCTTTTTTATTTCGTCTGTTCTTCTATGAAAACTTTGCTCAAGAACTTTTATTATTATTTTTCTCATCAAAATTATTATATATGTCTTGCTCTCTCTTAGTCTATTAATACTCAATCCAAATTAACTTGGAATAAACACATCAATTAAATCCACTAATTCATTTATTCAGTTCGTGCAGATTAAATTACATACACTGATGGTTCGAACCAATAACCAACCAAACCAACCACCAACCAACCAACTGCTTGGCTCATTTCAGAAGGTTATTCTAAGCGTGTCTGGGTTGCAATGTTCACACCCGTCTTCAGACTACTGGCTTTTAATCCACTATCTCTACCTTCAACTTCAACTGCTTATCCTCTGGCTTTATTTTCTTTAACTCTTTGCTTCAAACTCAACTCTCTCTATATTCAGTTTGTTTTGCTCGTATACATACCTTTTCACCTATTAAAATTTATTACATTTCTTTATTTGTCTAATTTGCAGACCACGTGTCATTTGGTTGGATTGGGGTTTTATTTCCTTACAATCCATATTATAAAGTAGCTAAGGTTGGATTTCAGAAGAAATAACTGATAGCTTAATATTAAAACCAAACTATTACAAGAGACAAAATGTGTAGAGGTGCCAGAAACCTTCTAAGAGGTATGAAATTAAAGAAAGAAGAGAGGCAGCTTTGATGGCAAGTGTCGGCTATTCATAGCTTGGAAGACATCTCAACTCTTCTCAATTTCACTAAATACGGTTGGGTAAAAATAAAGGAAGAGAGATAGAAATACAGAGGATTTTATAATCCTTATATTGAATGTATGGGCCAGAGGTAGCCGGATGGTCTTGACTCATGGCTAAGGATTATTACAGATGAATCATGGGTTCAGTCCTGATGTCACTAAAGATTAACCATAAGAAATGGGGCTATGCGTGTTAAATGCGTCGAGGTTCAATTCCTCCACTTTAAGTATGGAAGTTCAGAGAATGAGTTCTAATTTTAGGTGTCGTCGTCATCGCATCTTCCTTTTGACTGATGTTCAAAATAACTAGATCCTGTACCAAAAGTACTAGTGTTGCTTCCAAGTGCAACCTTGACCGACATTCAAAATTATGAGGTCCCGTCGCCAGTAGCCTTCGTATTTAACTTCCCATGCGACGTTAATAAATAAACCAATAATCCAAATGCGACGTTAATATGTGAATCAATGATTAATGAAAATAACGCCGCCAAAAGCAATACGAGGACGATTTTTCAAAGGGAACATGGTGCCTCGGTAAAGAGACGAGAAGGCCTCTGAGCTGGCGCTCTACTTTCAAAGTATCACTCCGTAATACCAACACGAGACTTGGGTGCATTGTGACTCTTAACGTCGTACTGGCTTTAATACAGGGTCATTGAGGATGGACTAGTTATTTTGAACCTGTGAGCGACGAGATATTTTTTTGAGCTATGCCTCCCTCAACTTCCACGATATGGGAGGACTTTGGGCCAACAGGCTTCATGATTATGAGTCATTTCAGCAATCCATTGGGCAGCACTGGTATAACCTGGCAGCAATTGCACAAGATCAAATTCTAAAATTTTCTTATAGAAATGATTGGCCGAGAATGAACAAAAAGAGACGAATTTGGTTTACAAGATGACATTAAAAAACAATTTAAAGAACAGTTTCTGAAGAAATCTTAATTTTAAAAGTATGTTCCAAAATTAAAATGTATCAATCAATAACTCCGAGACTAACGGTAAACAACATTTTTTTGCAAAATTTTTTTTTGATACATCAATAACACCTTTTGGTAATCACCTTTTAAAGGGTGATACAATCGTTCAACGCTTTTCAATCCCCATTTTTTTTTTTTTTTTTTTTCCGCAAGAAATCTTTTGTTACGAGTAAATAACGATAAACAGCTTTCTGAATCTCGACTCGTTGCTGTTTTTGTTCATCGAAAGCAATCGCCCACCGTGACCACCACATGGAAGCCGGGGTTGATGCACGTTAAATCTGTAGGTGCTCAATGTCCTCCCGTTGGCGTGGTGTGAAGTTAGGAGATTGTGGTACCAGCTCAAGGTGTCGTCCTCGTCATGACGAGGTTCAGGTCCATTGCCAATAGCCCTGATGTAAAATCTGATGTAATTTTGTCAATAAATGCTACGAAAGTGCGGGGTGATTATTTCTCGAGGGGGCGGTTTTTGCGGCTGGCCTTTGGGTGAGCTCGGTCTCCTTGGGTATTCTGCCAATAGCCCTCGTGACACTTTAGTGTGACGTTAATAAAAGCTAAACTAAACTAAGCTAAACTAAACTAAAAAATAAAATTCCATCAATATTTTTACCTTTTTTTCTATTTTTTCACGTCTAGATCACGGTTTACTTTACCTAGCTTTGCTCTCGCTCACTTTCTTTTTTTGGCTCAACATGGCCACATCTGGTTTTACTGCCTACAAATCAATCCAGCCGGCCACTTGGTAGCTAGTGGATATGGCAACAGACTCGTTGCCGGGGTGGACTTTCTCGCGATCAGTCGTAGGTTCGAGCTTTTGATACCGCACAAAGACCCATAGGCATAGCCGTGGCGGTACGCGTTAAATCTGTTCAGGGCAAAGTCTTCCCGTGGTGTGGAAGTTAGAGGAGAGGTATACCAGCTCAAGGTATCTTCCTCTTCACTTGACGAGATTCAAAATTAGCAGGTTCCGCCTACAATAGCCCGTATTGTTTCTGAGTACAGTTGATAAAACCAACCTAAATTTCAATTCAAAGGAATAACAAGTGGAATCAGACAAAGTATATAGGGCGCGGTAGCCTAGTGGTCTTGGTCGCACACTCTCAGTCGAATCGCATTGGGTTTCGAGCTATGAAGTACGCAAAGACCCACCGTGTAGCCATAGCTGATGCGTGAAATCTGTCAGGCCTAAGTACTCCCATTGGCATGTTATGGAAGATAACAGCTTAGGTGTCGTCCGTCCCTTGGCCGTAAAATTATGAGGTTCGTCTGTGAGGTCTCACTTTGCTTTTTTTTAAGTGCGACGTTAAAAAGCAATCAAAAGTGTCAAAGATAAGTTTTTAAATTTATAAAATGTAATCATGTAGATATCCTTCATTAATGCCCTTCAAAGAATTCTCATGACTGTATACATTTATTCCAATCATTTCTGTCTCTGTCAGGCTTAGCACTGGTATGCCTCTTTTGAGATGACACACAACTGGGGGGCAGAGAGTTCGTCCAACCCCGTCGGAGGGGTTTTCTTTCTTTCTCTCCTCTCTCTCTCTCTCACACACACATCTATATATATTTTAAATATGACACTGAAATCTTGCTTGCTTTCAAATTTTCTCACCCCCCCCATCTTAATACTTTTATGGTTTTATCTTAATTTTCGAATATATCACCACCGCAAAAATAATTAGCACAGTAATAAAAAATTAGATGCATGTTCCATATAATTGAATATTAATACCTACTATTCGTTTTTTCTATTATTTTATTGAATCTATTTTGAGATAACAAAAATATGATCGAGTCCCAAGAATCCTCTCATTGGCGTGGTGTAGAGGGTGGAGCAGAGCGGCCAGATCATCTTGAGCGAGGTTCAAAATTGAGGTTCGTCGCAGTATCCCACAATTGTTGTTTCTCAATAGAGACGTCTAAAGCAATACAATATCTTTGAGATAATAATGTTTATGCTTGAAATTTGCAAGGATGAGGGGAAGATAAGGGAGCAATGGGTGCAAAAGCCCGTAGATAAGACCAATGATCTGAACGTTCGAAAAAAAGAAAAACTGAAGGTCGAAGAGGAAGGGCGAAAATAATCGCTAAGGTATCGGGGTGCATCACCCGTGTTTGCCAACTTGATATTAAACCCCATAGAAAAAAAAGATCACTGGGGTGCCTCCTGGTGGCGAGTGATGTTCAGGCAGAAGAAGGGCAATATACAGTACGGAATTTCCTGTGGTCACAATGAATTGTTGGTGATAACTTCCAGATCGCCATCTATAAATTAGTTGATTGGTGCGATTAATTTTAGTACGTCTGTAAGAAACAGGAACTGCTTTGCATTTTTGCGAAATGGGGACTCCACCTGATCTGAAATATTCGCAGCTAGGATACAGCTATTCTTGTCCTTGTCCATGTCTTCCTTTGTCCATGACGTCCGCTTCTTCAATTAATATTTTCGATCACAAGGTCATTTTCTTTCCGCCTATCTTGCATCTGCGGAAAAGAGTATGAAATCTCTTAATATCTTAAATTTGATGAAACATCTCATGGGGCGGATCAAGACATTTTTAATCCATGTGTATCCAGTTGGTAGTACGTATGAATGATTACTGATGTACAGTATATGGTTTCCATGTCTTCCTTGCAGAAACTTGACCCACGTCCATTATGACTCTTGAGAATCTGCTGCAGGTGAGTTTCACTAATCACCTATGCAAAGTTCTTAAGTGCAGAACGGCCAGTTACCTTAGGCTTTACGGTGGAATAATCTGTCCCTCAATTATTGTCTACAGAATGTCTCCTAAATCCGATTCGCCCATTACAGAATATGGAACAATGTTCGTAGAGCTGTACAAAGTAACTCTGCGTCCATCAGTATCCGTCTATTCTCCGAAAGAGATTTGTCATCTGATCGAGGGAACTTCACCATACCTACTTTGGTGTAGAACTAAGAAGTTTTTTTTTCAGTTTCTATCGTGTGATATTCTTCGGTTTAAATACCTAAGCCCTTTCACTCCACAATGAAAATCTACCACAATCTAATCATTTTCCAGCGCTTGTTCGTCTTCGTCGCAGTCAGTACGCGGGTTTCGACTTCAATATACGGACGGATCGAAATAGGAACTGAGTATAAAAAAAAAAACATTGTTTTTTAATGGGTAAAAACACCGTGCAAGCGAAACAATGGATTGAAAAATGTTACCCGGACTCTTGTCCATCAAAAGCAACGATTTGTCGGTGGTTTGCCGAGTTTAAACGTGGTCGTACCGACACAAATGACGCGGAACGCTCGGGTAGACCTGTGGAAGCCGTTACACCGGAAAATGTGAGTGAAGTGACAAAAATTATAATGAAAGATCGTAAAGTGAAGCTCCGTGAGATTGCTGAGATGACACAGATATCATATGGAAGTGTATTTACTATCCTTCATGAAAAATTGAGCATGAAAAAGGTTTTTTCCAAGTGGGTGCCGCGATTGCTTTCGATGGAACAAAAACAGCAACGAGTCGATGATTCAGAAAGCTGTTTATCGCTATTTACTCGCAACAAAAAAGATTTCTTGCGAAAAAAAAAAGATTTGGAAAAGCGTTGGAACGATTGTATCACCCTAAAAGGTGATTAACAAAAGGTGTTATGTTGATGAATAAAAAAAAATTTTGCAAAAAAAATGTTGTTTTCAATGTTAGTCTCGGGAGTTATTGATTGATGTGTTACTTTAATTTTGGAACATACTTTTAAAAATTATACATTTCTTCAGAAACTGTTCTTAAATTGTTTTTTAATGTCATCTTGTAAACTAAATCTCAATCTCTTTTTGTTCATTCTCGTAATAATCATTTTCATAAGAAAATTTTTAGAATCGTTGATTTGATCTTGTGCAATTTACGTTGTGTTATACCAGTGCTGCCCAATGGATTACGGAAATGACTCGGTAATCACGAAGCTCAAGGTCCAAAGTCCTCCCATGACGTGGTGTGGAAGTTTGGAGAGGGAGGTGACAGCTCAGGTGTCATCCTCGTCGCCTGGCCAGGTTCAAAATAACTAGTCCCATCCCCAATGACCCTTGTATTGCTTCTCAGTACGACGTTAATAAAGAGTCACAATCGCATCCAAGTCTCGTGTTGGCATGGAGTGATAATTTGGAAAGTAGAGTGCCAGCTCAGAGGCCTTCCTCGTCTCTTTACCGAGGCACAACATTACGCGTTCCTTTGAAAATTGTCCTCGTATTGCTTTTAAGGGCGTTATTTTCATGCCATTCCATTGATTCATTATTTATTAACGTCGCATTTGGATTGGTTTGGTTTTATTAACGTCGCATTAGAAGCAACACGAAGGCTACTGGCGACGGACCTCATAATTTTGAACGTCGGTCAAGGTTGCACTTGGAAGCAACACTAGTACTTTTGGTACAGGATCTAGTTATTTTGAACATCAGTCAAAAGAAGATGCGATGACGACGACACCTAAATTAGAACCCCATTCTCTGAACTTCCATACCAAAGGGAGGAATTGGAACCTCGACGCATTTAACACGCATTAGCCCCATTTTATGGTTAATCTTTAGTGACATCAGGACTCGAACCCATGATTCATCTGTAATAACCTAGGCCATGAGCTCGCGACCATTATCATCCGGCTACCTCGGCCCATACATTTCCAATATAAGGATTATAAAATCCTCCTGTATTTCATTCTCAATATACTTCTTTATTTTACCCAACCGTATTTAGTGAAATTGAGAAGCGAGTTGAGATGTCTTCCAAGCTATGAATAACATTACTCTGCCATCAAAGCCGCCTCTTCTTTCTTTAGATTCCTTACACTCCTCTTAGAATAAGGTTTCTAAGTACCTCTAAAGACATTTTTGTTCTTTGTAATAGTTTATTTTAATATTAAGCTATCAGTTATTTTCTCTGAACTAACCTTGGGGGCTATTTATAATATGGATTGTATGAAATAAAACCTCAATTCAACCAAATGACACGTGGTCTTCGCAAATTAGATGAAATAAAGAAATGTAATAAATTTAATAGGTGAAAGGTATGTATACGAGCAAAAATAAATTGAATATAGAGAGAGTTGGAGTTTGAAGTAAAGAGTTAAAAGAGGCTGAAAAGTTAGAGATAAGAAGTTGGAAGTTGAAGGTAAGAGGATAGTGATTAAAAGCCAGTAGTCTTAGTTGACGGGTGTGAACATTGCAACCATAGCTGACGCTTAGAAGAATCTTCTAGAATGAGCTACAGTTGGTTGGTTGGTGGTTGGTTGGTTGGTTGGTTGGTTCGAACCATCAGTGTATGTAATTGAATTCGCACGGACTCGAATAAATGAATTAGTGATTTAATTGATGTTTATTCCAAGTTAATTTGGATTGAGTATTAATAGACTAAGAGAAAGAGCAAATATTACATATACATAATTTGATGAGAAAAATAATAATAATAAAAAGTTCTGAGCAAAGTTTTGCGAAGAACAGATTTAGCCACACAAGGTGCGATTTTTTTTTATAATTATAATTAAATTACTCAATTAAATATAAGAATTAAAGTAAACGAGATGAAATATCAAGAAATGAACAATAGTAAACTTTTCTGATATTAAAATTAAAGTAAACTATAACTTATTAAGTTGAATATATTTAAGCTAAATGTAATTAAAATTAAAACAAACGATAAATTATTAAATTGAACATTATATCAGCTACATGTAATTAAAATTAAAGCAAACGATAAATTATGAAATTGAATATATTTAAGCTAAATGTAATTAAAATTGAAGCAAACGATAAAAAATTGAAAAATGATCTGGTTCACCAAAAGTGATCCACCTAAAACAATAACCCCTTGGAAGACTGAAAGGTTCGGGCTTAAATTTGACTGTTTCATCTACTGAGTATGAATTTCTAATACATAGACTTTCATTTCCCTTATAATGTTAGACTTTTTAATGGAAGGTAAATTAAACGAATAATTAAAGGGCGTTACAGATTATGAAAGTAAAAGAATAGTAGACTTTTTATGTTATATTCAAGAAATTGTTGTTAGATAAAATAAATTAATAAATAATCAATAATTGCTATTTCCGTATAATTTTTATTGGTGATTAATAAATGTGTTAAGAGTTGTAATAAATTGTAATGGAGATTATCCTCATTTTTACTCTTATAAGTCTTCAATAGAATATAATAAGTATATAGATACACATATAGTGTCATCCATGGATCTTTTTTTGTATAAACATATGTATATTATTATTTACAAATAACCTAATAGGCTTAAAATGAATTTCTTTCTGGTTCTATTAAATGAAAAATAAATTTTCTTCCCGTCTGCAAACAAAAGTAATTAACCAAAACTTTCACAATCATTGCATAAATTCAAGGATGAAATGTGTTTTAATTTTCTTCTAAGAATGAAGATGGTCTAACTCTTAAAAATATTGTTTCAGAAATTATACTAATGTTCCTTTTAATACATTGATATGAAGTTTGTTTCGAATGATCCGCATTTTTCATTTTATTCATTGATGTTGAAAGAGTCTTCAATTCTTGTAATGCTTCTAAGAAAATTCTAAGAAACTCATTGTTTTCTACGATCGTAAAATGTTAAATATTATTCTGAAAATCCCTCATTTCTCTCAGTGAACTCACAGAAAATAAAACTCGATTTTAGATTGCTTGAAAATATTTCTTTCCCCGAATTTTAAAATTTAATCTTCTATTAGATTCGAACGAAAGATAGGGAGTTCCTCGAATAAATTATAATAATCTAAACGCTGTTTCCGGCGTTTGAAAAACTTCCAAATACGCCATTCAATTTTCGGTAAAAAATGAAGGAAATCTTATAAATGCCCTACGATCTTTTATCCCAGGCTGATGGAATATTGCCGAGAAGTTAATAACTTCTAACTTGTTTTCCAACAATGTTTCCCTTCTTTTACGTTGAATAAAAAGATCTTTTCTTTATTTAAAAAAAAAAAAAAAATCTTTGTTCTCGAAAGAACATGAAGCCAGTCAATTGAAGTTTCCTCGCTATTCAGTGATTTTAGAGTAAGAATATATAGCTTTAAAGTAAAATGCTGCTGACCCTTTTCGCAGAATCCGCAATTGTCACCAAACAAAGCGCTTTTCTGCCAATAATGGAAAGCTGGAAATCAAACACAGCTTTACTCAATTCTCTCCATCCCGCGTCGCCATAGCGACGTGAAATCATATTCAGTTTTTTCTCCCTATTTTGCTCCTCTCCTTGTCACCATAGCAACGAAAAATCAAACACACGGTGTAATGTAATCTTGTTTCGCCATTATATTAAATAAAAGCTCTATCATGTATTAACATTATCATCATTATATAGATGAATTAATGTGGCCTTAGACACTTAATGAAAAGATCCACTCGTAACTATCTTATTATAAGTATCGGATATTTTAATCGTGTCAAAATATAATGTTTTAAATGTGGAGGTCATAATAAATATTCTACAGGCATGTAGGTTTTTTTTTTCCCTTTCATATCTTTTGTAAAATGCACAAAAGTAAATATATTTGAGTTGCCAAAATTTAGATTATAACATCTCCTTTACTGTAGTCTACATTTAATCAATTTTAGGCAATAACAAAAAACTACAATTCACACCAGCAATGATAAAAAGAAAAAGTATTCGTTAATAACTTGAAAGTTATGTAGTTTCATTGTAAATGTTAATGCTAATACTTTATAGCATTTTCTAAGCCACGAATTACATCTTTTAAGCGATTTGTCATCGATTTGATTATCTGTAATGTGAAAAGATGGTCGATTTTTTGCCTTCTACCTGCATCTTTATTTCGGAAGGAAGCTGCTTTTCACTTAACGTGTGTTTTCGAAATTCCATGAGTTTTCTATCGGATTCCAATCCGAAGCTTGGGCTGTAGTTTTAATAACTATTGAACAATTACTGAGCATCCAAAGTCGTATATTCAGGGCCAAATGGATTGGATTATTATATATGAGTAGTGATAAAATTTATTCGTTTGTGTAAGATCCCATTTTTCTGCGCTTTAACGAAACTTTCTTTTCAGGATATCGATATATGAATACTAGGTCATTCCGTCTTCCATTATGACCAAGTTTCCTACCAATGAAGTTCCTATACATGCAAAGCTTGCCCGGAACAAGTCATATCTCCAAGAAAAACAGACTGGAGAGATAGTTAACAAGGGTTTTAACAAATTCTAAACTAACCAGCGTGTTTAATTACTTTTTTTTTTGGCAGCTCAAATGTATTTGCTTTTGTGTATTTTATTAAAGATATAAAAGAAAAAAGAAAAAACTGCTTGCATATATGACGAACACTTATTTTGACAACTAAATATTTCGATGGGGTGTATAAAAATTATATACGTGTATAAGATGTTTTACCTAAGGTCAAATTATATTAATTTATAGACTAATTATGATAAAAATTAATTTATAAAGTAATTATAGACGAATTATACTAATTATTAATTTATAGTTTAACTATAGATTAATTACAGTAATTTATAGATTGGTTCAATTAATTATTAACTTATAAATTAATTATGTCATAAATTTAATTCATTAAGACCTACCGCACATCAAAAGATCGTATATATAAATCGGAAGAAGATTGAAGCATAGATTGTTTTAAAAATATACCCATCAATTTGGTTATTTTAAGTGGCCGCGATAGCCTAGTGGTCATGGTCGCTGACTCGTGGCCGGGGGTTTTCGTTGACTCATGGGTTTGAACCATGATGCCACAACAGATCCGCAATGTAGCCAGCGCTGATGCACGTTAAATCTGCCGAAGCTCAAAGTCCTCTCATTGCCATGATAAGGAAGTTAGAAGAGGAAGTGTCCAACTCAGGTGTCGTCCTCATCACATGACGTAGGCTCAAAATTACGAGGCCGATACCTCTCGTACTGCGTCTCAATACGACGTTAATCAACAGTCATCATGAGTTATTTTAAATTGACTTTACTTGAGAGCTTCATAAGGGATTCTAATGACATACTATGGATTGCAATACCGATGTACAAGCTAACTGTGAATTCTATTTTTTACAGGTAATTCGGTAAATTATGTACAAGACCATCATACACTTTTTCTTGGACCTCTGATATTACGTTATTCATGAAAAAGGAACTTGTTGATTAAACCCGAAATAGATATACAAAATAATAGATCGCGCTTTTGGCACACAAAAAATTAAAATTTTTAATAAAATTGTTAAAAAAGATCTGGAGTGTTTTCAACGAGGAAATATATGGATGGAATATAATCAAATTTTGCATGGGAGTCTTATTAATTTAATATAATGAATAATTATTTAGGAATCTTTGAAAAAAGTTTTTTCTAGGGTGGATTATTTACTCCATGTTTTCTTACGAGCTTATTTTTTAAAGCATGTTAACTACGTATTAAATTACATGCATTCTTTTCATTGCGAAAAATATTATTCATGTGTTAGACTATTACTTATGATTTGTTATAAAATTTTTGAATTTTGTTTGTATTATTCAAGTCCAGAATACAATTTATTTTTATACACTTTTGTCACCGTGTACAAATATTAAATAAAATGTCTTATTATATGAATTTTTATTTCCTATTCGCGGTTTACACGGAAATCTCGGCAATTTACCGGTATACTGGTTTGGCTTGAAGTTTTTATCGACTTATCGGTAATAGAAAGACCGTGGTAGCCTAGTGGTTATAGCAGTGGACTCGTGGCAGGTGATTTTCTTCCAGTAGTAGTTTCGAGCCTTGATGCCACTAAACAACAACGTGCATCGGCCACCGTGTCGTCGGGGCTCATTCATGATAAATTTGTCGGGGCTCAAAGTCTTCTCGTTGGCGTGGTTAGAGGAGGGAGGTGCCAGCTTAGGTTTCGTCCTCGTCACTTGACCGAGGTTCAAATTTGCGAGGTCCTTCGCCAATAGCCTTCGTGTTGCTTCTAGTGCGAAGTTAATAAAACCAAACCGAAATATTATTTAATGTTAAAGTGAAGATCCAGATACGTAAAGCATATTCTATTGATATTCTTAATTGTATTATTAATTATTTCAAATACGGAGTCTCTCATTTTGACGTTGTTCCCAAAATTTGGACTATTGTGTCTTAATGTAATGGTTTGGAATCTTAATTTTATGCAAAAAAGTATTGTTTCTAATGAGCCAAAATGTGTTTGTCCTAAAAATGTCTTCAAATATAATTGATAGAATGATAAAAAGGACTTCGACTATAGATCCTCGTAAAACAGCTGCTCATGTAACGAATAAAATTAATGGAATCAACAATTTAAATGTTGCTCCTATAGAACTTCGTTTGAGGGATGTTGGATTGCTTGGTTGTCTCTGAAAATAAAACAACTGCTGGTATTTACGAAAAGCAAAAAGACCTAAATAGAGTTTGCTAAAATTCATTTGAAATGGACAAAAGAGAGAAATGGAGTTAAGTACTTTTCAATCGTGAAAGTAAGTAAAATTTATATTTAGCTGATGTTATTAGGTACTTACGAAAAGTCCAGAAAATGAAATCTGTGGTATCCCCCCCCCCTATTTAACGCATAAGAGGTGACATATTACTGTGCGGAAATATTTTTTTTCTAATAATGTTTAGCCAATGCGTCGGATTAACGACTCTGTGGATAAATATTTTGTACAAGATATACCAGAAAAATACACATACTAGAGTAAAGAAAATATATGAGGATACTAAAGTAGGTACAAAGATATACTAGAGTAAATACACACCTTGAAACGGAGCAACGGCTGTTTTCGTCGGGTCGCGGGCTCGAGCCCTCATGCCACTAAAGACCCACCATGTAGCCGGGGCTATTGCGCGTTAAATCAGTCAAGGCCAAAAGTCCTCCCGTTGGCGTGGTGTGGAATTTAGGAGAGGGGTGCCAGCTCATGTGTCCTCCTCGTCACTTGACCGAGGTTCCAAATTGCGAGGACTGTCTCCAATAGCCCTCGTGTTGCAACCGAATTAATATGGATAAAATGTAATACTGTTGGATGGGGATCTGCGCTCAATGTGTATCAACTAGGACTAGAAATAGTAGATAATGATTGGGGGACTCAAACCAAAGAATTATATTCAAAAATATTTTAAGCTAGTGATGCATCTTGATATCAATGCAGCCCCGCTAATAAATAACAACACATTGGGTTTTAGCTATGGTTTGGGAACGAATATTATCATGTATGAGGGCCGTTCAATAAGTCCTTAGTCAATCCAAGAGATGGCACTCGTAGCATCGAAAATTGTTTGCTTTTATTGAGTATCATGACACACTAGACTGCTGTATAAGTTTCATTTGCTCGGATTTATGATCATGATGCCTTTCACACTTCAAAAATTCTTCATCATAATGTTTCTGCCCGATGAGATCGTCTTCGCCATCTGTACAGCAGATTCACTGGAAGCAACCCGTTGTTTTGATTGTTGCTTGGTTTCAGATGCATATTGATGAATCCAGGTCTCATCGAAGGTAAGAACTCGACGTAAAATGACGTCAACAACTCGATGAAGCCTCAGTCCAATTTTTATTTGGCAGCAAAGGACTACCAAATCAAAACTAACTAATGAATCAATGTCAAATTTGTTTCGGCTTCGTTTAACAGATGGCAGCCCCCAATAGTGGCACAAATTTACCTTAATGATACCCTCTGTCTTCAAGTATTTTTTGAACCACCCTCGTTCATATAGGCTGTTAACAATATCGTGTATAAGTGTCTCACACTGAGTAGTGGAATAGCATTACAACTTACTTCCAATATGGTGGAAGAGGATTATTAAATAATTGATGTTTCAGAAATCTTGGACAAACCTAAGTTGTAGTAGAACGCACTAAATTAAAATTTTTATAAAAGAATACATGGGTGCAATTGACTTGTTGAATCACGAATACAAGAGAAATGCACGCGAAAGCAAACATAAATTGTTTACTTACAGCAACGCTAAGAAATGCTTTTCTATAAGAATTTTTATATGATTGCACAAAACTGGGTCTACTAATGGTAAATACATGTTCGTCGATGGAATAATTGAAATTGTTTTAAACATGTCAAATATTTCTTGTACACCGCATTGGATATTTGATCAACTCCAGTCAACTGTATCCTAGCACGCACGTACACACACATACATGCTTGCACACTTGCCGTAATGTGTTCTGACACAATTTTTATAAAGTTTGTGCCCTAGTCTAAAGAGAAGAGTCAACTGTCAGATTTGACGATAGAATCTTCAGTCTAGAGTCAATGAAAAGAGTAAAGAATTTTTTTTCTTGTGTTGTGATGAAAATAGTAAAATTCTTATAATATCCAGATATATTTCTTTTGTGAATTAAGATTAGGCACTGCTAATAGTGGTCAGGTTGTGACAAAAATATAATTAAAAACTTCCTTCCCTAAGGATTATGAACTGTACCTCATTTTATATATTCAATATATTACCTATGGAAAGAAAATTGCTTCAATTACTTAAATATCACTCAGCAAGAGATATGAAAAATATGAGAATAATCTCAACCAACACCTTTTTAATACTCTTGTGTAAACACTGGGATTTAACTGGTCTAGAATTAAAAATAAATCTTGTTTTATCTGTCAGAACAATCTGTAAACTAAGAGATTTTGGGGCCTCTTTGTTGATGGGGCATTGAGTAAACAATGATAATACATTGTATAATCTTGTGTATAAACTCCTAAACTTAGTTTTATTTCTAGATATCGGATTAGCAACAGATAGTGAGTTCGTGGTTCATCACGTCACAAAGATATATTTTTCATCATTAATAGATAAATTGCTGGGAATTTCGCAATGATATGAAAATAATCTTGATCACGATGATGTACGAAGACTGGTTTCCATAATCTGGAAATAAATTCAATTGTAGACTCTTAAAAAAGCTTCTGTATATATATTTGATCTATTAAATTAATTAATGAGCAAAATTTCAGAAAACAATTACATTCACAAAGCTTGACTCTAAAGTTTCGGGGAATTCTACTATTTGTCATACGTTATGCATAATTTTAAATACAAGTCTCTAGAAAAGTTGAGTAATTTGTTTTTATATTCATTGTAGTTACATTTTCAGTGAACTTTATGTTGAGAAATTATTTTCTTAAGTTTTGTTTTTACACATATGAAAACTTTCGAAATGTGAATTAACTCAAGATAGGGAATTTTACTAAGCTCAGACAGTGATCTTTCTTTTACCTCTTATTTCAAACTGAAAAGTTAAAAATTTAATTTAAATGTAATCCTAATAAAATAAAATTATGCGAATCGCATTTGTCATGTATTATATGAATAAGTGTTTAAATATTGTACTCTGTTATCTTTAAATTAGTTTCTGATGTGACAGTTAATGTTTTTAATAATTTAATAACGCGCGAATAAAAGAAATTTAAACTATAATATTTATTAGTAATTTTCTATTCTAAAATAGTTAAGAATCACAAAAACAATTCCATGCAAAATTTTGCAACGAACGAATTTTAGTCAGCAAAGGTGATAACTTAGAAAAAATAATTACTAAATTATTCGACTGAAGACTAGAATTAAATCAAACGATAATATGACAGCGGAATGGAAAGTTTATTGATTGATTGATTAGAAAAGAAAATAACAAAACACTTCATTTTGAGAAGTGTTGGGATGACCATTTTGTCGTTGATTTAAACGGTATCCCCTTGGAATGATAATAAAATACTTGCTAAAACTTATTTTAAATTCTTTAAATTTACTAAAATTTGAAATTTTTGTCAAAAATATTTATGTATCATCTCTTTTCTTGGCATGAAAGTAATTTTCCCCGCATTCGTCTTTTCTTAAAGTCTTTTGTTACATTTAAAAGGATCTCTATGTTTTGAAAAAATATTATACATAATTAAAACTCTCAGAAAAAAACTGTCTGTTACTAAATTTGAATCAATATCCTTTTTGTGTTGTATTAACTTAGTTACATACATTATGCAGAAAAAAGAAAAAAGTATTTTACAAATTGAGTGATTTGAGACAAATGAATTTTTGAAAAGTTATTTTTTAAAGATGAATGAGAAATCAATACATTACTTATAGAGAAATGGAGCTCTTTATTTGTGGTTAACTAATTTATGAACGTTACTTTATATTTAAATGATAACATAATTCAGTTTCGCTTGACAGAAAATAATCCATTTAATGTTTAATAACAGTTGGAAGTCTTATCTCTCTCTCTCTCTCTCTCATAAAACAAAACAAAAAAAAATTTATATATATATGTTCTGGTATTTCATTATTTAAAATAATTTAATTGGTAATTAATAGATTTTGCAGCTAAATTACGTTGAAATAGAAGTCTTTTGTATGTATTAATAACTAGATTTAAGCTTCGTATCCTGCTGAAAAATAGTTACGTTTTACCTGTATGGGTTGATTAAACCCAGTTTGTCATTTATTCTACATCGTAACAGACATAACTTGAGAACTTGGAACTCCCCAGAAAACAAGAGAGAGAGAGAGACCCGAATCACTTACAAATAGCGCCACATAACTTACAAATACTCACTTACAAATAATAGCGCCAACGGACGACAAAATTCGTCGATTTGATTTTTGTGTTCGCATGCGAGAGAAACTGGAAAGAGAAGATTTCACAAATAAACTGATTTTCTCAGTCGAAGCAACCTTTCATTTATCAGGAAATGTCAATTGTCATAATCTTAGAAAGTGTGGGGAAATGAAACTCGACCTTGGTATTGTGCAGTTGCAAAGAGACTCACCAAAAGTGAATATTTTTCATGCTTTGTCAGAAAGTTGCATGGGTCTTTATTCTGTAATGAAAAAACGGTAGCAGGCAGCAACTACCTGGACATAATTCAAATTTGGTTATTTCCCCAACTGCTTAAGGACAGCACAAATTTTGTGTTTCAATAGGATGGAGCACTAATCTATTTGTCTTTGCATGTCCGTGCTTACTTAAACGACGATCTTCCACACCGATGGATGGAGCGTGCGTGTGACAATGATTTACCTTTAATGACTTGGCCACTAAATCCCTGACTAGATTGCATGTGATCTCTTTTTATAGGGTTACGTCAAAAACACTTTATGCACCACGGATGCCGAAAACACTATAAGAACGTATTTCTGCATCATCATGAACTATTAACAGTGTGATACTACACAATGTATAGAACAAACTTGATTGTAGATTAGATGTTTGTTGGGTAACAAAAGGATCACATATCGAACATTTGTACATTTAAATAAAGCTTGGAATATTTTTCTTTAATTAATTTCGTGTGTCACTTAATGTAATATGTGTAATAGTTTCCAAAATTTACTTTTTTAAAATCCGGTAATTCATTTGTTCAAACCCTGTATTATCAAGCTTTCAATTCACCATCAAGATTCCGTAACAGTTCGATTGGAGAATTTCTTACAAATTTATCAGGTCATTAATAAATAATTCATTTGTATCCCGAAATTATCGATCAGAGACGTGTATTCTAAAACGTATCTGGCTCATGCTTAGTAAAACTTCCATTTAAACATCGGCTTAGAAAATAGATAAAAAAACCCCTCAGAATCTGATGTATTATTTACAGTTATTATTATACTTAATGATTTCTTTACGAGGAGGGAGTTTTGTTGATTCTTATTGATCACTGTACTCCTCAGGTTAACCATTGAGAGCATTTTTAGAAAGAGAATGAGGTGTTTACCCATTCACACATACACAAAATGGATTGATCACTACATACACGTGAAAAGAGTGTCTGTTATCTCCCTACGATGCACTCCAACTATTACATGGACAAGGCAGGAAGAAAATTGACCACTGGGTGATGTATGATAGCCGAATAATGATATATTGTGTAATAAAGACGATGACACGTTATACATAATAAATTATACACATAGATGCCTGTTTGTACAACTTTTTTTTGTCATGTTTGGGTAAAAGGAGTTTCGAAACAGATGGCAGTAGATTTTTGCCAATTGTATAAATAATTAATTTTGCAATTTGTGACAATAAGTGAACGTGAAAAAATGGAAAATGTTTACGCTTTTTCTGAGGGGATAGTTAATATTCTATTATTTATTTACAGTGAAACGTTCAATCAATGGAAATATAAAATAACTAAATTTCTAGTAATGTGAAATAACAGTAACTGAAGCTGAAGATAGTCGAAATCAAGTAATGTATTAAACATATATTATTTTGGGAACTGCAAAATTTTTGTAGGGCAACATGAAACGTTTGGAGTTAGGAATTTTTCACACATCATACTATTTTGTAGTAGTACGCTAAGAAACTTTTCATAATTTATGTAATTGCTATTAAATCAAAAATAAAATGAATTTACATTTATGCATAGTTTTTACGTTTGCTAAACTGTTTTCACTTAATAAAGAAACGCTTAAAGACTTGCCACAAGATCCTTTATAGCTCTCAATATACTAATTTATCTTAATGTTGCTCATTTTGAAAATATAAAGGAAAACTTCAGAGATTTTTTTTCATAATAATTTTTTTGAATAATAAACATTTTAACTCATCAATAGTTTTCCAATGATATAACACCATATAAATCTGGTGAGGATTCTTTTCAATTCTTTTATTTAAGCCATAGAGATTGCAACATTTAGCTTTTACCTTTGAGTGCTTATCGTTTGGTTTTATGCACGAATAATAATATTTTATTTATTATAATGGACTGAAAATATATTAAAACGATTCTTAACTATTAAAAAGGTAACAAAATTTTTCTCTCTGAATGTATCTACTATTACATATAATCTATTTGATAGTTAGCCTGCATAAAGCAAAATAATGAGTTCTATCACAAATTTTATTTTATTTTTTTCATTGCCTCAGAAATATATAAGATTATATATTGCAATAAGTACTTTAACTTTAACATGTCAAATTATCATGCAATGAAATGCTGAAGAGTTTTGTTTGTTTTTAATCCATGCACATCCAGTTAAGTATTTGGCAAGAAACCTTCGTGTTTTCATAAGGGTTTCTAATGTTTTGCCTTGCTTAATGTTCCAGTCTTTAACTACTTAAGTTACATGTATAAAGAGTCTCTTTGATTAAAGAGTTTTTTTTTTTTTTACTTTGAGTGGAAACGGGGGAAAGTGTTTTTAATGTTGCAATAATTTGTCGAATATCTTTTCTAATTTCATTTTGTTCAAATATTTTAATAATACAAGATAATGGAATATTTATATAGAATAATTAAATTTATAATTTTATTTAGGGTTACCTTTTTCTAATATTTCAGTATGCACCGATATAATGTTACATTGTTATCAAATTTGTGATAATGATACGTTACAACAAAAAGGAAAGGGAAACTTAATATATATATATATATATATATGAAATGTAATTTATACAATTGACTTAAAATTCAAATTTAAGTGTTAAATCATAATTTTTAATTCTACAGAACTATATTTTAGGTACATTATTAATTTATTTTATTTATCTCAAAAATGTAATTAGAAAAAAAAGCAGTTAAACTAAGGCAAGAAATTAATCAAAGGCAATTTAAAAGACAATTTTTTACTCAGAATAAGAGATTCTATTCATATGAATCATTTTTTGAAATGTACTAATTGTTAAATCTAATGATGGTAATTTCTGCTCTTTTACTATTGGATCTATTTGAATGCAATAAAGTGCATCTGAAAGAGCAAAAAATAATAAATACTTCTGCGAATTAAAATTTTTTCTCCGATTTCTTAAAAATATTTAAAAATATTTTTAAAGACCGGAAACTCACAAAATAATAATTAAAATAGGGGTAAAAAAACTTAAAAATTAATTAAAAAATTTAATTGCGCAGAAACATTCATTATTTTTGCTCTTTCAAATACACTTTATTGCAATCAAATAGATCAAATAGTAAATATTTGTGAACTGTAGTTGAAATTCCATAGGATTAACATTAAGTTCAAGAAATCAAAATGGCCGGTAGACGGGGAAGCCTTAAGACTACAGAATTACTACAATTATACACATTTAAGTAAAATCAAGTTATTCAACTCATATTGATTAAAGTCCCAATTAAAGAAAGAAAGTCCACGTGATGATATTTTTTACGCAAATATCAAAGTCATCAAAAAGTTTTGTTATAGACAGTTTATTTCAAGTCTATTTATTTTCATATCCTTATAGATAGTTTTAATGAATAAAGATGAAGTTGATGCATGAGTTGTAAAATGCATTTATTTAAACTCGCACTTTATAAAATTTATCGTAACACAGGACTTCACTTTAACATTCATTTCACCAATTTGGATATAAATTGAAGAGACTTTAATTTACGCGAATATGAGTCCAATTTCAGGTGGAAACATGATTGTCAGATATACTTTACTTTTGTGAAAGGAGGGAAAATCTTTCTTAAGTGTCACACACAATCTATATTATGCTCATTTTTCAGTGATAGTGAGCAAAATAATAGATTAACGAACATTTAGACAAACAGAACAATTGAGCTAAAGATAGGTTTTTTTTAATGTACATTTTAAAAAAAAAATCAATACTTCACTTATGATGAACTCGCAAAAATTGGGAATATAATCTATTACTTCCTCACTCTGCCAAAAATAAAATCTTTTTAATGAATTAAAAAAAAAAAAACAAATCAAGTAATATGCACATCATCAAGAAAAAAAATAATATTGCCATTTAAATGCTTTTATAATTATCGCATTAAAAAAAAAGGAAAAAAAATTAGTCTAGAGCAGAAATTGAAATTGTATTACAAAACGATGAAAATGAAAGATTAGGAATCCAAGTGGTATAAATCATGTTCCCCTAGTTTAAGAAACTAGTGGATAATATTGAAGTCCAAAGACAGATTAGCTTAAATATTAATCATAGAAAATATAAAAGCATTTACTTTATTTTTATATATTATACATACATATTTAAGCTTATGTGATTAAATAAAGCTGACTTAATTCACTCTGGCTTAAATCCATCAAACGAACGGTAATTAAATAATGTAGTTTCTTAGATAATCCCGTGCTATTTTCTTTACCGACTTTGCTTAATATTTTGTTAAAGAATATCGAAATGAAGTAATCTTTTTGAAAAGTATCTCATGCATTTTGAGACTACAAATATTAAAAATGAAACACTACGACAAAAATCAAATTAAATTACTGTGAAATTGATTAAAAGGGAGGGAAGGAGTTCACGGATCGATTTCTAAATCTAATGAAAAAGAAGCAATGTTGAAAGGATATTACCCCGAGGGATAGATTTGAACTCTGCGATGAGTAATCTACCTTAAGGGGAGATAGTATTACACAGTCTGATGAAAGAACAATTCAAGTGAACTTAAAATATTAATTGGTAAAGCAATAGCTCGAAGATTAGATTTCATAATTTATTTCTCAAACATCTCTGAATGTAATGTTATTAACATTGACTTTTCGGATGGGTACTTCCACTATTACACTAAAAATACACATATCGCCATCTAAAAATGAATAGCATTAACACTAGATTTACGGAACCTGTCAATTAAATGGGTTTTCGATTTTAAGCTTAAAAATTCTGAATTTTTAAATATTATTCTTTAGACATTACATATTGATTTTTAATGATACAATGCGGCAAATAAATATTTCCACTCATTTTCTATGGAGCATTTATACTTATCATTTCTAGATGTTGTATATATATTTTTACGAAAATCATTCAATTTGACTTGTTAATTTATAATTTGTTGAAAGACTCTTCCCATCTAGCTATTTTCAGAAAGCAGAAGAGAAATACGCTTCAATATATCATCAATATTTTTCTAAATTTTCGTAACATTCAACTGAAGTTTTAATATTATTTGTTCAATGTTGTTGGCAACAAAACTGTGAAAGAAAAATATTGTGATAACTGCAGAGTATTCTAAGTAAAAGTTATTTACTTTATAAGTACTCATTTCATATTGAATATTCGGTATTTTCGTTACAAATCTCAGTATAAAGTTTTTATTGTACGCAGTCATCAAATATGTAACTTTGTGAAATTTGATAGAACATTCTGGATATTTCAAGTAAAAATCACCAGAAATTTTTTTAAATTTTTGAAAGAAACGCTTATGCTTTTAAGGATATAGGTGTTCCTTTTACGAAAATGCACACAAGTAAAGCAAATAGCTTATTAAATATTTTGTGAAAATATCAAATCGTTTCTAGCTTTTTATGATACAGGGTGTTCAAAACTGATTTTTCCCCCTTCTTTTTAGCTTATAGATGGTCCCCTAAGTGTTCAAGTCACTGACATTTTACAGGAAAGTGAGAGTTCGAGCTTATTCTGTACATGCCAAAAGTTACTAAGCATTTCGACAAATATTTCTTTCGAAACTCGAATTAATATTTTAATACAGAAAAATTGATTTAAGCTTTGAACGATAACGATAAATATAAGCTATTTTTCGCGCAAAATGTATGGTACCGAAATTATTATTATTTTTACAACTGAAAAGAAGCTGCTTTTAGCACCAAGATATTGGAATTCACTGTGAACTTTTATCTTCTTACGTAATCATTATTACTTTATATTTTGTCATTTTAGAAAACTCTGTAATGGATGAACTATTCTACCCAAGGTTTTTTTTAAACTTATGCATACAATTTCTTAATATCTGAATATTTTGCTCTTCAGATGTATTATATTATTTTTACTATATGCTTATTATTTTTTTTTAAAAAAAAACATTTACATAGTTTCCGCAATTGTGTTATTCGATCTATAATCTTTAAAAGGAGCATTGATGAGCAAGTTAATACATTTTCTGAATCGAAAATAAATTTAACAATCGAAGTCAGACTATGTTATTTAAGGCTATCATTTTTTTGTACTTATTAAAAATTTTAACATCTTTCTGCAAAATTTACATGAAAATTACTAGTTCATGCTGACTATTACGTTTATGACGTTGTGAATTTTTTCTTTTCGTAACTTTTCTTTTCACTTGAACTAACCATCCAAAAACTGGATTTAATATGAAAACATCAAATTCTGGTATTTTTGTCGAATAATAAATTTATTTTTTATACTGTTAATACAGCTGACTATCAAGTTAGATTTTTTTTTCTAGCAATAATTTTTCTGTGAACCCTGAGGAAAGAAACTCTATGATATCCCTGTTTATTCAACTTATCGCTTTGTACAATGTATATTTTTACAGAGAATTTTCCCCAAAGTTTGGCTCGACATATTTTAATCTTACTGGAATGTTATCTACATATGAACACAGCTAGTTGTGTTTATATTCAAGATAAATTGAAGGTTTTTACACAACTTAAAATAAATGTAGCTAATAAAATCTGAATAAATTGAAATCTTTTTTATACCAGGTTCCTGTCCTCACACACAAAGTTGTGGGATCGGATATTACTTAGTTTAATTAAACGCATTAATTAAATTAATATATTCCGAATAAATAAGTTTGTTTTGCTTAGTTTAGAACACCTTAAATTATGAAACAATTACATTGATAAACAATTAGTTTACAGAAAATTACTTACAATACTGCTGATTTTGAATACCAAATTAGAATTTCTAAGCAAATTTCACATGAATAGGATAATAATTATAAGTCATATTCTTACTCATTGAATTTGACTACGAAAGAGTCTCGAAGAAAGAAAGAGTCTTTCTTCGAAACCAACAAGTTATACTCAATATTTTTCCAAAATTTCTATCTATATTTTTACTGATGTATAGAAAAATTGATTGAAACTTTGAACAATAATGGTATAAATATTAGCTATTTTTTGCGCAAATTGTATGGTAACGGAATGATTATTTCTACAACTGCTTTTAACTCAAAAAGTTTCGAAAATTGGTGCTAACTTTGCCTGAACATAATTACTTTATATATCTTTCAACATTTTACAAAACACTGTAATGATTATACTATTTTCTATAAGATTTTTGCACTTTGTCTTACATTTTCTTTATATTTTACTGCTTAGATATATTACGTAGACTTTATACTGATACTTTTTTTACTATATGCTTATCATTATTTTTAATCATTTACTTAATTATTTTTAGTTTTATTTAAAGAATAATTTAGTAATGTGAGAAATGTTGAATTTTTACTTACTACTATGACGACACATGCTAACTTATCATTGGATTCTGAAGACATGTTGAGTTAAAATTTCTTATTATGGGTAAGCGTTAGAGGAGATATGAGAACACGCGAGGAACTTCGATAAGTTTTCTAGGAATGCTGTTTAATATTCTTAAAGAGAACGATATTGATAGGGTAAAACATACGATTTCTATTCTTATGTATTTAATACGCTTACGTATACAAGCAGTAAATTTTGAAGTATGCATTGGGATTGAAATAAATAACTTACAATGTAATATTTTAACTGTGTGTAACACAATATGATGATTAATTTTTCGTTGAATAATACTAATTACATTTCAATTCTTGTAACATTTATTTATTAGGATTTAATTAGAGGAAAATCGTTATTTAATCAAAACACGTAATTTTAAAAGACTACAAATTCTTGTTTCTACAATCTCTTTTGATAAAATCAACATATTCTGTAAAAAATTACTCTAACAGTACTATCAAACGAGTAAGTAATGCACTTTCGGCTTGTATGTAAAAATGGTTTCTGCTCTATTCAAAGTATACATTGTATGGATATAAAATTATAGATGGGTTTTCTTTTAAGTTTTTAAGTAAAAATAATTTATTCTTGAATTTGTCTGAAATATATTTTTGAAAACTTTTTTTTTAGCCTTTTTTTATCGCTTTTATTTATTTATTGGCTTTTTTTATTTATCACTTTTTTTAAAATTATATTTAAAATATTTTTATTTTTCTACATGAAACATGTTCTGTTTAAAATTTTCTATAATGTTAAAAATATATTTTCCACTTAAAAATATTATGATATAAAATTTATTTAATTATAAAAAAGTTGTTAAGTTTAATTTCTTGCATTCTAATATTAAAACTGTTGAGTTTAATATATATTTTATTTTCTAACATAAAAATAAAAAAAAAGTTATACCTATAATTTTTTTCAAACATGAAAAACATATTATGTCTTAAAAATTTTATTTTCTAACATTAAAGTACTTTTATGTTTTTAAAAATTTATTTTCTAACATAAAAATTGTTTAACATTTTATTTAAAAAGTTATACTATTTTTTTTTCTAACATTAAGAAAAAATATTCTGTTTTTGAAAATTAATTTTTCCAACATTAAAACTGTTTAACATTTTATTTTAAAAGTTACGTTTTGAATTTTTTAAAATTTTTCTTGTCTTATACTAAGAAAAATGTTCTGTTTTTGTAAGTTTATTTTTCTTACATTAAAACTGTTTAACATTTTATTTTAAAAGTTATGTTTTAAATTTTTTTTCTAACTTTAAGAAAAAAAATTATTTTTCTCTCATTAAAATTGTTTAATATTTTATTTTCCAGCATTGAAAAAGTTATACTTAATCATAAGAAATGTTATTTTAAAATTTTATTTTCTTACATTAAAAATGCTACTTTTTTTAAAGAAAAAAAAGTTAATGTGATTTACTAAAGTTTTTAAAAACCCAAATTTTGAAATATTGTATTATGACTCTAAATTATACTACATATAAATTAGATCTAAAGTTGAATAATAAAACATACACAAATATTAAGTAAAACAAGTATATTTATTTAAAGACTTTGATCAGAAGCAATATGCATTTGCTTTGAAATTTTAACCATAACAGACATATTTAGTTTATCTAAGAAAGATTTGCTTACATAATTTAACAACTGAGAATTTTTTGTAAAAAGTCTGCAGCCAATTGTTCGAAATTCAAAGAAAAAAAGAGCAAGTTCTCCATACCTCTATAAACGACTTTCATGATTCATCGTTATGCAATCATGTCCAAGTTGATTAGCATTTTCCTAGACACATTCGTAACATTCGATCACATCGACGATAGAATTTTACAGATAGTCACACAAAAGTTCAACCAATGAAGTAGTTAACACCGATTCAACTTCTGAAAAGTCCGTATTCACCACAGCACACGGTGCAATTTTCGAAGCTTCGCTCAACAACACATTTCGAAAAATTCAATCGAACACATTCGCCATGGCACTTTCAATAATTTTCATGCAAATAAATACTAATTCACGCCAGTTACTTTCTTTCAAAACATAAGTTTCTAGGATAAACTTCTTAGAATTGTCCTTTTGGTTAAAATAGCGCTGGCAGGTAAAATGCGGAACGTTTTGAATGAGAACTGCTGAAATCACCAAAGTGTCTTTTACAATGAGATTTTGTTCAGGAGAGGAGGGTACGTCTATTTGCTCGATGCGTTTCGCAAGTGATTGCCAGAGCACAGGTAAAATACACTTGCCTCTTTCAGTTGGAAAAAGGCGATTATTCTCATTTTTTCTATACTGACGCAAATGAATTTGTACCGTGTTAGCAAAATACGTAGCATCATCAGAGAAAGTTGAATCTTCCTTGGTATCATAATTAAAACACACTCGTTTACTTGACACAATCATGGAATTAGACATTCATTTCGTTTCTGTAATTCTGGACGAATATAAGTCCGTTCAAGATAAGAATAAAATTTAAAACTATAGTCTGAGAGAGAGAGAGAGAGTTAGAAATGACTTTGAATCAAATGTACTCCAAGTCCATTATAAGAACTTTACACTAATGTTGAACTGTGATAGGTTTGTTTAGGTGATACCATCAGACTTAAAGAAGTTGATTGGTGGAATAAGATAAAGTATTCTTGCGTCCACGGAATGTAAAATTGGGAGTAATTTGGTCATGTTATCAATATTCGTGTGATAACATGTTCATGTCATGTTAACGCATTCCTTTTCCATATCACTTCTAAATGAGTCTGCCGTGACTTTATCAGTTTTAAACACGTATTATATCTATGTATTTTCGAAATTACCATGCAAAAAAGTAATTATTTGTTTTGACTAGTGTAGCATTGTATTTTACGGTCAGAGAATTACATCAACTTCTCAGCATCAACAGCTCTTACAATTCAACTTTCTGTTAAATATTTCTACATGGTCATCGATTATACGATTGTAATATAAATTACGAAGTAGAAGGTCTTCGTGCTCAAATTTCAGAGAACAAAGCTTACATAAATGTTGGAATTTTTTTTTATAATTAAAAAATTAAAATTTATTTATTAAGTTTAACATTCCTTTTCTAAATTTAATCAATAAGTTAAAATTTTTTTTAATTATAAAAAATGCTTACATTTACTTCTTATTTAACAGGAATCGCATTAAAGAAGATATATTAAATGATATACAGTTTATTTTATAAACACTTTACTATCACTAATATTTTATTATCAATTCACTTAATGTTTAACATGAATGTATACCCAACATGCAAGTAGCGCTATACTCGATTTAAAAATGCAATATTGGGGTAGAAATATTTAATGAATACAAGATGATACCAACACCATCATTCTATTTAGGATTCGATGTACAAAATCGGATTTAAAGTCCAACGAATTTGAGCGAGCGTGATAAAGGAAGTGAAGGGAAATGTCAGAAACGATATAATGCAACAATGCACCAATGATATGTTGGAATTGAACTGAGAGACATTTCTCCTCTTCCCAAAAAAACAGCAGAAAAAGAAGAATGGGACTCATATTAAGACTTTGGTACATTCCTTGTTTGAAAAAAGCAGAGTCTCGTTACAATTATCATTTTGAGAGAGAGGAGCTATGTATTAATAAATTATATGAACAATTATCTTAAGTAAAAAAAATAGATAATGTTCAAACAATTATAAAATATATATTTTTATTAATTTTGAAAATAATTTTTTGAATTAATTTAATGGTAACATCTGAGCTTTAAGTTAGCTTAAGTCTCTATAAAAATACCTTACCGATCGTAATTTCGCATCAACTGTATATGTTAATATCTTTGTAACTTGCTGTAAGATAATCAAGCTTTTCTACACTGTAGATTCAACTTTTTTTTTTCTAAAAAAGTTTTATGGAGTAAAGTTCTGTGAAATTTTTAATTGTGAATTTATTTTAAAATTTACAGAATTGATTGTTTTGAAGAATATTTGAAAGGGCTTTGTTGTTCGTTTTCTTAAGTGGTTTTCTTTCTCTTCCTTTTATCTGTTTTTTAGACAATAATTAAAAAAAATATACATAACGGTGTATGTAAATGTTATTAGCTTTGCATTTTATAACATTATTGAAAATAATAATTTAACTCTATTCGCTTTTTCATAAAAAAATCTATTTTTCCCAAAAATGAGTAATCATTTCGGTGCATGCAAAAGAAAAAAAAATTCAACTAATTTCAATAATTTATACAAAAGGAGAAGAAAATAAAAGAGACTTTCAAAAAATATGTTAACCACACATGAAGCATATCTCATTTTCCACATTATTAAACATACAATTCATGGCTAAAATTCCACTTATTTAATTGAACCTCATAATTAAAGATAGTATGAATCAATTGAAATTCAAATAAAGCTGAAAATGAAATGGCAGTAAAAGTAAAATGATTCTAGTTTATTCCCTGTGAAACATTTATCCAAGCAAAATCTACTAATTAAATAATTTTTTAAACCATATCGAATTATAAGAGATTTTTCAGCCTTGAGTCTCATAAATTTTTTACTCAAGTCTTATATTTGCTAAGAATTAAATAATTAATTGAGTAATTAACGAATTGAAAGTCCGATTTCCTTTTGTTGATATGAGTGGATTTTTTATACTATTTTTAGTTTAAATGGTATTTTTTTTGCAAGCAATTCCTCCAGTAAAATTAAAAACTTCCGATAGCTCATTACTAAGACGATATTTTCTTCTCCCTTCAAAATAGTGGTTATTTTGTTTCCTGAGAGTTTATTTAAATATATGTCTTTTGTCAACCATCTGAGATGGAAATTTCTGGCAAAATGTCTTTTACAGTGCATGTAAATCCCTCTCCACTTAAATGCGTTGAGTAAAAATGTGTAAATTTATCCGAATTCGGTTCTTTGTAATCAAAAATTTCAGAATTCCCGCAAACTTGGATTGAAAAAATAGCACATTTCTTCGTTTTTATTCCCTTTATCCTATTCTTTTATATTTCCAGAAAAGAAATATTTTACATCTCATCTTTCATTTTTGAGTATTTCAAGGAGATGAACTTCGATGCTTTTTTTTTTTTTTTAATAAAAGACTGGATGGGAAATAGAGTGGGTAAACTGTGAATTTCTTTAGAAAAGATAACGGTATTTTCTTCAGCATAAAAATATTTTCATCTTTATTCAATATTCTTTTTCACAAATCCTTCTCGCCTATTTTTTTTATTTACGAAAGAAACATAAAGCACGGTAGGCACAAAAGTTGCTATGGGTAGTGGTTGAATGGCACGGATTTAGGCTTTATGCTATTCATATGATATCCTATCTTCCGAATCTATACATTGAAAATTCACTTAAAACGTAACTAAATCCTCATGCAGATGCATTTTGAAGGAACCAGAGTGGCTGGATCGGCACGTGTTTGACCTCCAGAATAAAAAAGAGAAAAATCGATATTTACACACCTTACTTTTGAATACATTTTTTAAATTTAAATCTCAGAAACATGCGCACATTTGTCCTAAGTTCCGACTGAAAAATACGATCTTTCAAAAAGGCTTTTTATTTCTTAAGTATCTCTGTATCCCTAATATAAAGAAAAGTATTAAAAGTTTATCAATAATTTTAAGTCTAGCAAATTTTGTGATATTTATAGCTTTGAAGATAAACTTTTCATGAACAATCCATGAATTGAATTTCGAGCAATTGTTCTGTTCTTAACACAGCAATAAGTACTTAAAACATTTAACCAAAATCAAATTATAAACGTGTGAATACAATTTAAAATTTAAAAATATATACCGAATTCTTGTTTTATCTTTTAATAAATTTATTTCAGTCTAAAAGCTAGTATTTGTATTTTAATGAACAAATGTATGAATGAACAAATGTATTTTTTTTTTGTAAGATCTTAAAAATAATTTTAAGCTTAAAATAATAATAAGCTTAAAATAATTTTTATGCTCATTTAAGAGAAGAAAAAAATTTGAATATTTTTTCCCGATTAAATTCAATGCAGTTTCCGAATGATTTACTTAACAGCTTTAATCGATAGCATTTCTCATAAAACTAAAATGACGCAAATTAATTACAATAGTTCTTACATGCATATCAAATTTTTTACAGAAAATGTAGTTTAAAATTCTGAGAGTAGATAGTACAGAAGTTTAAAGGAAACTAGATTTTTTTTCTATACATAAAGCGGATTTTGTCCCTTTTAGAACAGCTGGAGTTTTTGTAA
>BMAW01082342.1:524870-549411 GCA_019974015.1 Nephila pilipes
TCGTCTATTTCAAGCACTCGAAAAAAAAAACATTTCAAAATTCCATTTCTGTGTAAGTATCATTTGTTTAACATTGATGGCGTCTCTCTCTCAACGAAATCCACGAAAATTTTTATTTCATTTTACATCACTCGATACGTTTAGTAATACTAAAAGAATTTTTTGTGCCTTTAAATGAGCTTTAACATTAAAAAAGAGAAGAATTGAGGTTTCCGATAATTAAGAATAGCTGAATAACCAAAAACTGTTGTTTCAAGAGTGCCGAATGACACATTCATGAATTTAAATAAAAACTTTAAGGCTTCTGACAAAAGTTTCTTCTAGAGTTTTAAAATCATCCTGGAAAACACTTTTACTTTTTCTCTGAAATGCTCCCTTCTCTATAAAAATGAATTTTGTATTCTTTTTACGGAATATTTCCTTTTATATGAGGAACAATCTGTTCGATATTTTTTAAATATGTGAAATAAAACTTCTATAACGCTTATGTAGAAAAAAGGGACAAGTGCTATTTAAAATTGGTCTCCTAATAGATAGTAATTAAAGAAATAAAACAGTGAGTTTTCCAATAATAGTTTGAAAAGAAGATTATAAGTTCTTCGCAGAATTACTCTTGGCTTAACATATAGTCTAGTTTCTTTCTTAGAGCCCTGCAGTGCTAATGAAAAAAAATATGAATCAAATTTTTCGAAAGCCTTTTTTCATGTGCCTATGAATAGGAGAAAGAAAGGTGTTGAATTTAAATGCAAAAAATGAAATATTTTAAGAGGAAATACTTACAAAAAAGTCACGTAAGACAAATTTCTTGATCAATGATAAGCAAATGGCAACTTTGTGCAAATGGAGCTCGATTTCTGATTATATTAAAGATCCAAAGTGTGTAATATAAGGCCTTCTGCTCATTAAATAGAACTGGAATATAATTCTGCGTTTGACCTGAGTAAAAATTAAGAGAATCAGGTAAAATCTCAGATATTGACCTAACAAAGCTCGATAATGACGGTCTTAAAGTAGTTCAAGAGTGAAGAGTGATAAAAAAAATACGTTACGTTAAAAAGTAAAACAAGCATACTTTTTCTGCAAAATATTAAAAATATGTTTAAAATAGTGATAATCTCCCAATTATTTTAATTGAAATTGAATTAAAAGTTTTTCGAACTTTATTGTTTATTATATTACACTTGGATATATTTTTTTGATTACCCCATTCATCTTTATGAAGTATAACATTTAAAATAAGATAAAAGAAAAATGATTTAAGAGACTGATTATACTTAACATTTTAAGAAATTGTAATGTAATCACATCATGGTCTTTTTCCAAATAATTCAATAAATAAAAATTTATGGTATATGATAATAACTTGGCTCTCAAAAGTTCTACAGAATTTTGTTCTTATTACATATTGTATAATACGGCAATTTGTTTCTTTTCTTCGATAATGAACTTACCTTTTTTATTTTAATATGTTAAATTATGGGAAAAAAGGTTAATTATTGCAATCTTTAATCTAATTTCTTAAAAATTAACACGTTTTTTGCTCTCGTCTTTCTCCGGTATCCTTTTACAAATTTATAAAGGCATATCTTTTGTTTAAGAGCTTAAAACTTTTTTACGAGATGAATACAATACTTCAAGATATCTACGATGGGGATTAAGAATGATTTAGAACTATATTTTTCGTTCTGGAAGTATTGAGAATAACTATAAAGAATAATAAAATTAACTTATATATAAATCTAAGGCAATATATATTATATTTAATTACTTTTTTTTAATATATTAATATTTAATTTTTTTTAATTGCCGATAAGAGCTGCACTAAATCTGAATCATGTGAAATACAGGAAGATTATATGATGAACAATAATTCGCACACGTATTCAAGGAAAGGCAGATTAATGTCTCACAAGATTCGGATTATAAATAGTTATCGTTTTAAATGGAGCTAATTTCGAGGAAAAGGACATATCGATCTGTTGTTGAACGGGATTTCTCACATAAGACGATTTGTTGTGAACTTATGTGTGTTTGAGATGGCAATACCAAGGAAAGATTTTCAGTCGAGATAAATTTATCCTACTATGGAATACATTTATGAAGTTCAAAAATTCAATTTTGCTCAGAGATTTGAATCGATTTTGCATTATTGCGTTATAAAAAATTAATTAATTTCTTATGTATTTCAATCAGTTAGAAGGTTAATTAACTTCATAATGTTTTATGAAAGGATAAAGCCGGAAATTATTTTCAAGACTTGCTTAACTTAGGTAATAAGAATTTAAAAATCAATATTAAAAAATATCATGTCGTTTCGATTTATTGTTTATTATTTCTCTCTCTCTTTTTTAAAAAATATTTTTGGATTTATTGGATAAAATCATTTCATTTTCTTTTTCACATAGCGCTTTAGTCACGTTAGTGCTTATCATCCAATTAAAATTGTGAATTTATTTTGAGGAGGTGGGGAAATTTTATGCTCCTTTTAGTAAAAATAAAAGCACTGAGAAATTTTGTGAGATAATTTCTTGTTTTCTTGGAGCATATTCAATTATTATACATTTTCTTTTTCTTGCATTTATTATTAATGAACTAAAAGATGCATATTTTTCAAACCTAAGCCATCCATGAGATGGGATTTATACTCCTTGATTTAACATTTTAGGACCTTATACACGTGTTCGTATATTTGTTGAAGTTTTACTAAACTGTTAACGGTATTATCCCCCACACAGTCAAAGTCGACGTATTTCGTTTACAAATAACTTATATCGATCTGTTTGTTTGACCAGTTTATAGAAAACTCTAATTTTCAACTAAAAAAAAGCCTAAAGTTTTTCAACGAAAGCAAATATACCATTTAAAAAAGGCCATTATTGACTTCAATGAAAACGTTTATATAATTCAGTGTTCTAACAAGTCTCCCAGGTCTCCAAGAATTCCATATATAAAATACTCATCACTGCAAAACCAATTTGAGCATTGCAAACGTTCCTAGTATTGAATCACTCTGTTGAAGCTAGTGCAAATTAGTTCCTTCTGCGTGTTTTACGCCCCTAATGAGGATCGCCATAGGGGAAATGAAAGGAGTGAAACGTGAATTCTGTCTTCCCAGATAATTAAAATGGTCTTTGGATCCTATCTTCAACACCAAGTAACACAAAGAGCTGAAGCCTGAAGGAATAATAGATTTCTCTGGATGTGCAGTCAATTCCTCACCAAGTTTCCTGAAACTTACCCCTATTGTTTACTTAAGGAAGTTTATTAGATTGCAATCGATACACTCATAGAAAAGGCTGGAGACAGTGATGTGATTTTTGTATGCGCTCACTCGTTACCGCCAGAATTTTTTAATTTTATTTTAATCGCTTATAAACTCTGTACTTTTGTATTTTTCTTTATTGACTAATCTGTAATTTTGAAGTAATGTGAAATATTACTTAACAAAGTAGTAATAATAATAATGAAATATAATAGAGTAAAGTCTGATGAATAATAACGAAATATAATAGAGTAACGTTAATATCTGTCTGATGAATAATAATAACGATATATATAATATGAATTATAAATATATTGTTATACATTTATTTTTTAGTCACATGTATTTTTTCCGTTTATTTCAAAAATAAATCACATTGAGGAAATTAATGGGCACATAAAAATAATCGTAATTATATTTGATTAATAGAATACACTATTAATAGAATGACATATACTCTGGAGTGCATACTCTTAATGTTGTGTGGGACTTCTTTTTGCTCGTCGGCTGTAGTAACCTAGTAGTCAGCGATTTTCGTCGAGTCGTGAGTTCAAGCCTTCAAGCCACTAAAAACTCACCGTATAGCCGAGGCTGATGCACGTTAAATCTGTCGAGGCTCAAAGTCCTCACCTTGACGTGGTGAGGAAGTTAGGAGAGAGGATCCAGCTCAGGTGTCATCCTCGTCATTTGACCTAGGTTCAAAATTTTCGAGGTCCGTCGCCAATAGCAATCGTATTGCATCTAGTGCGACGTCAATAAAACCAACCAACCTTTTGCTTGTCGAAGTGAAAATAGTCTCGATGTGACATTGACTCAACAAATCATTGGAGCTCCTTTGAAGAAATATTCAGCCATGCTGTATCTACACCTGTCCATGATTTCGAAAGTGTTACAGGCTCAGGCTTTATGCACGAATTGTTCTTTCGTGATTATGATTGTTTATTAACGTCACACTGAGAAGCAACATGAGGACTATCAGTGACGGACCTCGTAATTTTGAACCTCAGTCAAATGACAAGAATCAACGGGCATCAGCCTCGTTACACGACGGGTCTTTAGAGACCACAGAGCTCGAACCCAAGATTTGGCAAAAACAATGCTGGCCAAGAACAACCACTAGACTTCCTCGACCACAAACTGATCTTTGGTTCACGTCCCATTTATGTTCGATGGGATTTCCGCCTGGCATTCTAAGAGGCGAAATCATTCTCTGGTATCATCCAGAATATTCCGATATGTGTGTAATTTTCATAATAACTACCACTTATCTGATGAAATCTTTGTAACACCCAGTTATTTTACTTCCTTCTCCATTCCATTATAAATCTTCTGTATAATAGTCACAAATGAATAACCCAATGAATAGAAAGTCACACTATGATGATAAGCAATTTACTTTATTCAGATTTATGCATAATCAGCAATTAATTCCTAACCTTCTGTATCCATAGATATGACCTAAACAAGCCAGAATCTAATGTTTAATGTAATAACTGATTACTTATAACATAGGAACTAATCGGGCACGAGTCCTTATTGGATTTAGAAATGAAGGTCCGATTCGATAACGTATGGAGTTCCTTCCTGGCTATGATCCGATAACTGCTTACCCTAGGATGTATTATTACTTTTCTTCCGCTTATACGTATAGTTTCAGGTCACTCTGTACCACTATGTAACTTCTTACCTTAGTATTAAATTTTTCGCTGCCTATATATGCAGTTAATCAAATATATTCACTATACTTTGCTAATTCCAATCCAATCAACATAAGTCACGTTTCATCCGTGGGGTGATCCCCCAAAGTAATTTAAGTCCCCAAAGTGTTAGTGGAAGCGAAAAGCGTGATAGAATCCACTCTATGTCCTGAAGTTAATTTTGTATTATAAATAAATTATCGAGAAGAATACTATCAGTGTCGTAAATATTGATCTATAGCTTGTCTGATAGAGTTTTAAATTGCTCGACTTCAGAATGTCTGATAGTGTTTTGTAGTTCCATACCTTATTGATGGAGAAATTGCATTACTGCGAAAGATTTATAACTGCTTGCTCTCGGATTCAAAATGCTCAAATGGAGAATCTGTGACACAAGTTCTCCATACATGCTGTTATGTACGAAGTTCTATGTTCAAGATTTATGAATAAAATGTTGGAGAAGTGGAGAAAGTGGCGGCAAAACTCAGTGGTGGAGTATCACAGCAGTGTTAGTGCTGTATACCCAATGCTAGTTTTCGAATCTTCGAAAGAACCAATGAAGATGTTATTATAGTGATCCTGTTTGTATGCTGTTGTGGACATAGGTCAGTTTTGTGGATCTTCGGATGTATTAGAGGGAGAATTGCTTAAAAAGTCCGTAGACTGAAGTAACCCGTAGTATAGAGAAGATAAAAGTCCAATCTAATGCGTTCTACAATGATGGATTTTGACAGGTCAAGAAACGCTGGTAGAAATGCATAGCTCTGGATGGTGATTATGTAGTGAAGTCTTAAGAATAATAAATAAAAATTAAGTTTCCATACATATATATCTCGATTTTTCCTTTGAATAATAATAATAATAAAACCTGTAAGATCCCCTGGGATAATAATTAAAATTTTACAATACAGCGAATTTTTCTGCTATTTACATCTTCCTGAATCCAAACGAATCAAAATGAATAACTGTAATCTTCAATATTACGTATAGAGGTTCAATTAATTTGCAGAATAAACTTTATCCAGATGTCTCGGTTATTTCTTAGTACAAATTAAAACTTTACAATGCTTTCTCGTGTATATATATATATATATATATATATAAATCCGGAGGAATATCTTCAATCGAAGCCAGTAACAAGTGAATCGAGAAAGCAGAAAGCAAAAGGAACAGTTTTATAAGAACCATTCTAAAAAAAGCACAATATGACACACACGCACAAAATCATTGTTTTGTTTGTCAAGGTAATAAATCAGAATGAGAAAGCAAATTAAAGTTGACACCACTGTATGCGAAAATGTTCTAAAAAAGTTGAAATTTATAGAAAATTCTGTGGGCGAGACTCAAAATAAAGTCTTGGTAGTACTGCCAGAGACGAGTTAAAACTATGCTCATTTATCAATGGAAATTATGTAAGTAAGGTGTTTGAAAGATTTAGGAAGTGAAAGCGGATCATTCTAAAATTCCTGTTAAAACTGTTACTGTGATATTGCAAACCAAAGTTATTTGGAATATGCGGTTGATGCCGATATTTCTTCATTTTGTTTTTCCTTTCGAAAGAGACAGGAGGCTCTATTCTACATATAAATGTTGCTATTTCAGAACATATTGATGTTGCAATATGTTCTAAAGTAACTGACAAGGCAATATACCCACAATATAATTGAATTCAGTATCGATGCAATATTTCCACCAAAATGTTTCAGAGACAAATCCCAATTCATCAGTCACTAACACATGCGAGGGAATAAATACGCAATGAAATTACAATTCTTTTTCTTCGAAATAATTTTTGTGTTCTATTTTAGAGACCTTGCTGTAGAAGGAGTTACATTTAACATTTATTATTGACCAAAAGTTACGAAATACTGTTTCTGGTTTGTTGTAAAGTTATACGCCGATTATTGATTGTTTTTTTTATTAACATCACACATGGTAACAACAGAACTCTATTGGCGAAGGAACTCTCAGTTTGGAATCTCGGTCAAGTGACGAGGACGGTAGCTTAACTAGCACCTTCATCTCTAAACTTCACGCCAAAGGGGGGAGGGACTTGAAGACTCGACAAGATTAAACGTGCACCACCCCAGCTACACGGCGGGTTTTAACTGGCATCAGGACTAAAATAACGATTCGACGGAAACAACTCTGACCACAAGTAGGCAACCATGAACACTAGAATGAACTAGGCTATTGCGGCCAATAGAAATTGTCAAAGAATATGATTTGGAGATTAATGTAAAATCATTTCAGTTTTTTAAAAGAAAAATAGAATTTATAAAGAATTATTTTTGGATATGTATAATTTTCTCACTCTCTCTCTTTCTCTCCTCCCTCCTGGTAAAACCATGCAAGTTCAAAATTTCCCTGGAATCCAAAAACCTTGAGAAAATTCAGAGTGGCTTGAATCTAGACGGGATAGTTCAGAAAATGTATTGCTAATATTAAAAAAATTAAAAAACCACTGCGAGATCTTGTTAATAATGGAGCAGAAATTAAATTTCAATGAGTATGAGGAAAATTAACCTTTTTTAACAAACTGAAAGAGCTTTAGAGTTTACCACCTCTGGTTCTTCATATTTTCAAACAAGGTGCTCCACTGGAGATGCATTTGACATCGTTTTGCTGGAAAAGTGCAGAGATGTGTTATTAAAACCCGTTTATTTCATATGTAAAAATTGACCCTTCAATAGGAAAAATTAACCAGTTACGAACTTGAGTGATTGATATTTTATTAACAAAGCACTTAGAAACAACACGAAAATTTCGAATATTGGCAACTGACTTCGTAATATTGAATCATGGCTAAGAGATGAAAACCACACTTGGGAATTCGATCCCTAACGGTTACGAGCTTAACATTTTGTCTATAGTAGAAGCTATGAAGAAATTCAGGAATAACCTTCTTAAGTCCAAAATTAAAATTATCACGGTAACCGTCCGCCTTTAAGGTATCCATACACCTTTAAAACGTTATTTTTGTCAAAATTTTCGATTTTCTAATTTTAATGTCAGTTTGAAATTTAAACTTTTTTCTTTCTAGTAGTCTTTGTGAATTTTGCTTATACCTTATTTAGAACTTAAGTTACAGGGATTTGAATTTTACTCGGTAGCTAATTTTTAATTGCATTTGAAAGTTTGATTTTGATTTTTCTCAAAATGAGTTTTCTCGACACATTCACATATGGCAACGCAGATATCAGGAAAAGTTTTGAAACAAAATAATTAAAAATTTTCAAGAATATTCCTTATATAGTGTTTAAGAACCCCTACTACTTTTATAGTTGTAAAATTTATATGTTTTTTAGTAACAAAGGTGTAAATAGTGTATTGTTATAACTTTTTTTTATTTTTCATTGTTATTTGACTCGAAACACAGTAAAAATTGTAGTAATATGATTTTTATCATGAAAGTAATACCAGCCCCAAAAATTGATATAATGAATAAGATAAAATTTATAGAATAATGATATTTTTGTTTAATTTCGAGTTATGAGTGTTATTCTGATAATTTATGTACTCTTTTCACCATGTTTTTCACTCCGAAATTTTAATTAAAAGCAGATTATTAAAAGTGTTTTTCGTAGTTTTAGGTTTTATTTTAGCATTAGAAAATATTTGGATAGCAAATATCAATGTATTTCAAAAAAATTTCTCTAAATGTGTACGGATATCTTACAAAGAATATGTTTAAAAAAGATTGGGCAAAATGGGGTTGACTTTTAGTGAGTTGACAGTCTGACCAACAAGTGGCAACAGTCGACCTTTTCCAGGTCTTGTCGATATGGATTCAGTGATATGAAACTATTTCCTCAAATTGCAGGCGACGCTGTGCTTTACATTGAACACTGTAGACACCTGTGCAAGTGATTGGTCTATTTCCAATCGACAGACAAGTTTCATCTAATTTCGTCATTCCTACGTTCGTGATTACTTATTTTACCTGATACCTTATTAAATGTACCCAATTCTTGAGAGAAACACGGCGAGTGTCGTGGAGGACCACGAACACACGAATCGACGACTACCCTTCGTGCCCCCTCCACAGATACGCACGTGAGTATTCTAATTCTCTGAATATTTGCATAATTCTTTGGCGGCATAATTAGTACCTTTGGTTCAATACTTTTTGTAAAAACAGGCATAATTTGTAAATTCTCTTAATTATGCAGATGAGTATACTTTCAAGCCTGAAGCTACATATTAGGGTAAATCAGGTAATAGTAATCGTTCCGGAATTCTGTCGCATAAACGAAAAGAAAGATGATATATTTAAGTAGCAGACACAGGAAGCGTAGTAAATAAGATAATAGTTTTAGTTTTAGTTTAGCATTTTATTAACGTCGCACTAGAAGCAACATGAGGGCTATCGGCGACGGACCTCGTAATTTTGAACCACGGTCAAGTGACGAGGATGACACCTGAGCTGGCACCCCCCTCCTAACATCCACACCACACCAACGGGAGGATTTTGGGCCCTGAACAGATTTAACGTGCATCAGCCCCGGCTACACGGCGGGTCTTTGGCGGCCAAGGATCAAACCCGAATAAGATAATAGAGACACATAGGTACAGTAAAAATAGGATCAAACAGATATAATGTTTGATTTCCATTTCGTATGATTTCTTACATGCATATTTTATTTTCTCTTTTCTAGCAACTATTTAAGTTTATCGCTTGGTTCTAAATGTATTTAATAAGCATTTTTTTAAAATTATTCACCCAATATTGAAAACTAAAGCTTACCTTTGCGTTAACTACTGAGTTATATTCTTAATTCCATTTTAGACTGTCAAAAAGGATAAAAAATGAGCTATTGCTCTTTAAATTCAACTACGCCCCTATATCCTAACGTGACGTGGAAGTTAGAAGAATGAAAATCTACCTTAAGTGTCATTCTCGTCACTAGAGTGAATTTGTTGGGGTTCGTCGCGAATAACTTTATGTTTTTCCAAGTTTAGTTTAGTTTAATTTTTATTAACGTCGCACTAGAAGCAACAAGAGGGCTCTTGGCGACGGACCTCGTAATTTTGAACCACGGTTAAGTGACAAGGACGACACCTGAACTCTCCTAACTTCCACACCACACCAACGGGAGGACTTTAGGCCCCGAACAGATTTAACGTGCATCAGCCCCGGCTACACGGTGGTCTTTGGCGGCCAAGGATCGAACCCGCGACTGAACAAAAACCGCCAGGCCGCTAGTCCACAACCTTGACCACTAGGCTACTGCGGCCCTTTATGTTTTTACAAAGCAATGGTAACTCCCTATATATAACCATTCAAATAATTATTTAATTTTTCAAACTAAAGTCATTAGAATTTTAAAGCGCCTTTGAGTGGCAAGAGTTTTCTGATATTATTGTTCACTTAATCCTTTACGAATACATTTTGCTTTATAATTTATTTTTTAGGGATTTTATTCATACAATTTTTTAAGTTGCTTTCATTAATTCTGTTCAGGATGGTAGATAAATTAATGTAAACACTTGGAATCTCAACTATTTTTATTGATATCGTGTTGTTCTAACATGAGCATTATGGACAGCAACAGTTCTACATGGGATAGATGTACATGGATCTCTCACATAAGATAAAGCGGAATTTCATTCAATTCCTCCATTAAATTTTCCTCCTAATTCTACTTGTGATGTTGGGTGGAATAAATCGACATCTCACTTATATCTCAAGATATTCTCCGAAAGATTTGTTTGGTTGGTTTGATTAACGTCGCACTTGGAGTAACACGGGCTATTGGCGACTGACCTCGCAATTTTGAACCTCGATCAAGTGTCGAGGACGACACCTGAGTTGGAAACCCATCTCCTAGCTTCCCCACCACTCCAACGGGAGGAAATTGGGCCCTTAAAGATTTAACGTGCATCAGACACGGCGGGTCTTTAGTGGCTGGGACCTACGACTGGACGAAAACCACCGGCCACGAGTCCGCTGCCTTATCCACTAGGCTACCGCGGCCTCTTTTTAAAGATTCCATTATGTTAAGGTCTGATAGCTCAAGATGCCAAGTCAATTGTTTCACTTCATCCTCATGCTAAATAAGGGGTATGGATAGAAGCATTACTCGCATCAAACATGGGGCAGTCACCATGGAAGATAATCTTCAATCTTTTCTATTGGATGAAGGTGATTCTGGGGTATATTCAAATAGGTTTGGGCTTTTACATGAAACTTCAGAATGACTATAGGTCCTAAAGAATGTCAAGAACTAGCATTCGACACCAACAATGATCCGCATCAATACCTTTCAGTTGGAACCAAGTAATCCTCATGGAAGTCTTATACGGAATGCTGCCAAGTGTAAGCTCTTCCTGTAGCAGAAAACAAAGGGAGTGCGAGTGATTGTTTATCAACGTCGCACTGAGAAGCAACGCGGTTGCTATTGCGATGATTCTTAATTTTGAACCTCGGTCAAGTGACGAGGATGCTCACCCGAGTTGACATCTTCTTCCTTAAATTTACCCAGTAAGCAAACGGGAGGAGTTGGGACCTAGACCAGATTCTAAGTGCATCCTCTCTGCAACACGAAGGGTCTTCTGTGGCACCAGGGTTCGAACCCATGACTCGAAAAAATCAAAGCCGGTTGCGAGTCCGCGCCCATGTCCACAAGGCTACTGAGGTCACGAAAACAGAGCAAGACGATTTGTCAGACGAAATTACATCTCTCCAATCATCAAGGTTCTAGTTTTGATGATCTTTGTAAAATTGCAAGCATTTTTTGGCATTGATGTCACTAATGAAGTTTTCGGCTTCGTTACACGGCACCAATAATCATGACTTTCCGCAAATCACTAAGATCTAACATTTAAAAATAATATTACACCACTGGTGTCTTATCTGTAACTGTATGTATTCTAGTAGGTTTGATTCGATTCTTTTTACTGCGTCTCGCTGAGAAGCAACGAGAAGGCATTTGGCCACCAGTTTGGAGAGCCAAAAATTTGAGCATCGAAAGATTTAACGTGCATCAGCCCCAGCTACACGGCGGGTCTTTAGTGGCATCGAGACTCGAACCCCCTACTCGATGAAAACCGTTAGCCGCGAGTCCGAGACCATTATCACGAGGCTACCTATGACACTTATTGCTGTTGGATACAGGTCGCGGTAGTCTAGTGGTCATGATTTTGGATTCGTAGCCGGCGGTTTTTGTTCAGTCACGGGTTCGATCCTTGGCCGCTGAAGACCCGCCGTGTAGCCGGGGTTGATGCATGTTAAATCTGTCGGGGCCCAAAGTCCTCCTGTTAGCGTGGTGTGGAAGTTAGGAGAGAGGGGTGCCAGCTCAGGTGTCGTCCTCGTGACTTGAACGAGGTTCAAAATTACGAGGTCCTTCGCCAATAGCCCTCGTGTTGCTTTTAGTGCGACGTTAACCAAATCAATCCAACAGCAATAATTTTTTTTATATAAATTCAGCAATAAATGCTCTTTTTATATAAATTCAACCTTATCGAAGTATATACATATTTAAGAAAACAGCCACGATGTCGGTACTTTCGGTATATACTTAGAAACAAGATAAACGTAATTAAATAACCAAACTTATTTGTCAAGAGGACATCTGTATCAATATTTTCCCTATACTTTTCTGATTTTCATGCAGATTGAGATTGTTCTTTGACGCTGCAATAAGAAGTAAATCGAGGGCTATTGGCGATGGAACTCGTAATCTTGAACCTCGGTCAAGTGACGAGGACTACACTTGAGCTGACATCTCCTTCTCCAAATTCCACACCAGTTTTTCATACAGAATTACGATTGATAAGAAATGCCGTGTGTTGTCCTCGTCACTTGAATGCGGTTCAAAAGTACGATTTCAGTCGCCAATAGCCCTTTTGTTGCTTCTAAGTGCGACGTTAATAATCAATCACTCAATTCAAAAAAATTCCAAATTCTGTATTTTCTAATTAGCATTATTAAATATGAATATTGATTCGTCAGAAGGGAAAAAATTATACTTTTATATTGTGATAGGTAACAAAATTGAGAAATTAAGCTTCGAAGAAATAAGTGATCTTTGTAAAAAAATTTGCTGACATTTTACCAGTTGCTTCTTAGTTTTTAAATAGGGGCCGTGGTTGTTCATTACTCATGACCACGAGCTCGCTGACGGTGTGATTTCCGTTCGAGTTGTGCGTTCGAGTCCTGATACCATTAAAGACCCCTCGTATAGAGAAGCTGATGCTCGTTAAATCTGTCTAGGTTCCAAGTTTTCCAAAACTGTGAAAGTTCGGAGAGTAGGGTGCCGGGTCTGGTGTTGTCTTCGCTATTTGGCTGAGTATCAAAATTATGTCGTTCTTCACCAATGGCCTACGCGTTGCTTCCAAAGAAGACGTTAATAAGAAACCAATCGAGCATAAAAAAGGATGTCTTGTTCATTTCAAGGAATAGCAGGAGTCTCTATTATTAGACATGACGGTCTTTGATAGGATGAGAACACAAGCTCGTGTTTTGACTTGATTATCGCTAGGCACAACGTTCGCGACCTTAACCATTAAGCTACTCCCACCCTCTAAGCACACACAATACAAGTAGCGATTGAGAAACCTTCTTCCCTTTATCAATCCTTATGGAACATTTATAAGGTTTTGCAACAATAACACATCAATCAATAACTCCCGAGACTAACCCAGAGATGGCGCTCGTAGTAAACCAGTAACCAGGTCTTTCTAGAGTACTAACCTTTGCTTGAAACGTGTCAAAATTTTAAGTCGATCGGACCAGGAAAAAGGTTTTTTGAAGTGAAGTGAAAAAGGTTTTTTCCAAGTGGGTGCCGCGATTGCTTTCGATGGAACAAAAACAGCAACGAGTCGATGATTCAGAAAGCTGTTTATCGCTATTTACTCGCAACAAAAAAGATTTCTTGCGAAAAAAAAAAAAGAAAAAAAAAAAAAAAAAAAAGATTTGGAAAAGCGTTGGAACGATTGTATCACCCTAAAAGGTGATTAACAAAAGGTGTTATGTTGATGAATAAAAAAGTTTGCAAAAAAAATGTTGTTTTCAATGTTAGTCTCGGGAGTTATTGATTGATGTGTTATAACATCTCAACATATCTTATTTTTAACTTTAACCCTAAGTAGGGTTACTATATGCAGATTGGTTTATCATTTCATCCAAAGAGGTGTTGGTGCTATTTATTTTCTTTTCCTTCCGTGAAAAGAACCTATAAAATTTTTTATTCAAGTGAGTATTTCGGATACTTATGGAACTTTCCACCCATAGATAAAATATCCAATTGGACATAGAGCATGAGAGAGGAAATTCTTAGGATTCGAATCAAATATAAAATGATCATAATTCCTGAGTTTTTACACAAATTCTATCTACGGGATAATGCAATATGTACTATACCTGTAACCTTATCAATGATATGGAACATATTCTTTTGAATTGTAAAAAATATACCTCCCATAGAGAGATAAATCACATCTGGGTTATTCTGAAACTCAACATTACTTTCAAAGAACTTTTGGAACAAATAGTTGCCAGCAAACAAATGTTCGGAATATTCCTGCAGAAGTTGAAGTACTTTGATATCTACTGAACGAAAAGCATCTTTTAAATGAGATAATAGCCCTTGTTGCTATCCCACAAAAACCAATCCTATATAGCCCTATATCCCACAAAAACCAATCAGTCAATTACTGCATGAATGAAGTGCTGCGAACAGGAAATAATGGAAGAGGGGGAAGCTGTAGAAGTTACGGAAAGGAGGAATCTGCTGTACTCGACTGTTAGTAGAAGGAAGAAAGATCGATAGAAGACTGTGAGGAGATAGCGGATATCAGGTAAGTGGTAATAATAGTAGATACTCTTTAGTTAAGGATATGTAAAGATTCCGATTTCACAGTTATAGTAGATTATTCGTTGAGCGATAGTTATGATATAAATAAAATCCAGTTAATTTTTATTGAAATGACTTTATTGATAGATTATATAGTTGTAGAATCTCGATGGCTGAGATCCTAAGTAGCAAACCAAGCGCATTACATAAGGAGCTATTAATTAGTTCAAAGCTTTTAAAAGCGTTTTCACTACACATCATCTGAGTAAGAAAAGGTAATGCTAGGTATTTCATGACAATTTTTTTTAATTATTTCTAATAGAAAAGCAACGAACTGTGAAACCTTAAACGGTAACATTTACAGAATTTTCATCGCCAAATAAAGACGATGCTGTAAAAGTTTTTAAATTGACTATTTCAAGTTTATTATATCTTTAGAAATTTTAAGGAACTATCTTTTAGTTCAAATTCTTCTTCAATGTTCAATGTTTACCAAAAACCGATAATTTGCAGGAAATGGAATTAAAATTCCGAAAACTAAACTATTTAGAACACAAGGAAAGTTAATTAAATTTAGAATTTCTGTCTTGTTTGCTTAAAATTTCCGCAGGGTACATAATTTGCAGTTTTTAACTATTTTTCTTAGAAGGAAATTAAGGTTTCAGAAATATGCCAATAAAAGACTGAAACTGAGAATTACGAAAAATGGAAATCGTCAATTCGTTTTACCACTCTCTTGTCTAAATTTAACTAATTTGAATAGCCATTACTGAACATTATTTAATTATGCTTCGTGGAGTTTCTGTCATTTGAAAGCGAGGAAGAGCTATTATGTGAATTCTTGGAGATGTTAGTTATCTAAGGGATTATTTAAAAGTGTCTTATATATCTAAAGTATTTCCCATTAAATCTTCTAAGTAAATATCCCGTAAATCTGTAAAGATAAGTTTGAAGATGTATCATAATATGCGAAATCTCGATATTGCCTTTTTAAAAACTGAAATTAAAATTTCTTAAAGTTGTATGCACTCCAGAATGTACATATGGATAAACATAGCTCCACACAGCGTTTGAGTTTAAAATTAGTTTTGAAAATTACGTGCTATCAGAAGAATAATATTCAGACACACTTTTATTGCGGTTTACTACTTATTGTTTTTGGTAGTATATACTAAAAGGAAACTTCCATTTCAATGATCATTTTAATTACCCCATATATATATATATATATATATATATATATATATATATATATATATATATATATATAATATGAAAATAATAATTCAGTAGTATATAAAGAAATAATTAATTAAAATTTGTATACAAACAGTAATTAAAATCTGAAAAGTTTTTTTAATGAAAAAGAAAACTTGCCTGCAATTTTTTTACATTACAGAAAAAAAAAATATTAGAAATATATTGTTTAAATAATTGCATAAAGCCTGTAACAAAAAAAAATTACACAACAAAACAAATAAGATATAGAATAATATACTTGAAATAACACTAAATTTATAAAAAAAAATAGGAAGAAGATAAAGTTCAAGCCATGAATAAGTACAAACCGAGGCATGAAAAACAAAGAAACCCATGAAAAGAAATATCGTAAAGACAATGTAATATAACGTTTAAAAATTCTGAATCAGACTTTTAACTGATTATCTGGTTAAACATTGGTATCGAATTGTCCCAATAGAAGAAATTTATAAATCAATGTGCAAATTCCATAAATTCAACGGGGCTGATGCACGTTAAATCTGTTCGGGGCCCAAAGTTCTCCCATTGGCGTGGTGTGGATGTTAGGAGAGGGGGTGCCAGCTCAGGTGTCGTCCTCATTACTTGACCGTGGTTCAAAATTACGAGGTCCGTCGCCAATAGCCCTCGTGTTGCTTCTAGTGCGACGTTAATAAAAACTAAACTAAACTAAACTAAAACTCCATAAATTCAAAAAGTAACAAGATGTAAATAGAACAAATTGTAAAAGAAAAAAAATCTATGAAAATATTTTAGTAGACAAAGAGACGTACCAAATCTCTACTTAATGAAAACAAAAACAAGTATATAATTTAAACAATAATCCAAAATTAGAAAAAAAATTACAAAAAATTACATGAGAAGCCTTGCATAGCAACAACCATCAAACCATTCTCCGGCATACAGATAAAAAAAATTCTCCGACTCAATCTTAAACAGGTAGTATAGTAATGCTCTTTATCAAAGAGAATGAATACCAATGCAAGTAAAAGTGAAGAATTTAAAGCAAAAAAATTAATGCAGGATTAATGCCTCAGGGACTTTCCTTCTTTAGGTAAGTTCGGGCATCATGACCCCGAAGTACCTTTTCTTGCCCATGGTTTTTACTGTCTTTAGTAAACACGGGTAACGCACCAACGGGTTACCCTAGCGATCCCCCTCTATTTTCGACCCCCTTTCTTGTCAACCAATTTTTGTTCTTTTTGTCAATTTCTTCACGTCTATACCACAGTTAAATATTGTTTGGCGCAGCATAGCCACAATAAACTTTACATTCACCCACCCATACTTACTTTTAAATCGATTGGTGATTTCTTTATCACTATTAGTGTCATTATAAATTATTATTTTCTCCATAATCTCATTCTTGTGCTACAGGGGTAGCAAAAGTTAAATGTAATTCATATATTGGTTTATTAAAACTTCTTAATGAGAATGTCTCGGAAAAATTTTCCTTATATTCTTGATTTTTTCGAATATTACAATACTTATTCTCAATAAATCATTCAAAAAATATAATAAATTTTGTTTCTTAATTGAATGAATTTAGAATGCCATCGAATTAAATAGTTTGATGAATGTTGAGGGGCAAAATATATATAAAAAAAAATTAGGATATTCTAACAGAGCATTATAAATGCTTCATGAAAGAAAAATGTCCCACGACTTCCCAGTATTTTTTCTATTAAAAAATGCGAGTTGTAAGAAACCTTGATTTCTCCTGAAAATACAGGAGAAATCAAGCCATAAAAATGAGAATATCAAAGTTAATGCTGTTATACGAATACATGCTGAAAACGGTATGAACACCTTGTTGAAAACAGTATGAATTAATGAAAAAAAAAGAAATTCTCTTTAGCTATAGTACAACTATCAATAAGCTTTAAAACGATATAAACATTTGAAACAAAAAGAAGTTAAATATAACTTTTAATTAAATCTTTTCCCGCCTTTTTCAAAGCTTTGTTGCATTTGTAACCTTTAGATTGATTGATAGTTTATTAATGGCTTAACGATTAGAATAAACTCTAGGGTAAGCCATGGTGAAGAGGATGACACCTGAGTTTACATCTCCTCTTCAAGTTTCCACACCCGCCAGCATAAAGCATTTCAGCCTCGACAAATTTAATGTGGATCAGCCCGTTACACGATGGATCTTACTTGGAATTAGTATCGAACCTATGCATCAGATGAAAGCAACGCCGGATATGATTTCGCGACAATGAATATTCATGGTTTTATTATCTTCAAAGAAGGTCGATTAATGAAATTTAAAATTATTAATGAAATTTAAAAAAAGGAGGGGGTAGTATTGTAAGTATTAGTACCGAAGAATCATTGAATTTCTCCTTCTAGGAAGTAGTATAAAATATTGCCTTTTTTCAAAGCTTTAATTGATTTTTGCCCTAGAGATAATTGCTAGAAAAATATATACATAGATATTATTGTGTGCTAATTTATGCTCGTGATTTACATTTAAATTTATCATTACTTCTTTTCGCTTGCGTGTCTGTATCTTTTAAACAGTCCCTTTGGTTACTTTTCTCCGTTTTTTAAGGGAAAAAGTTACGGTTATAAATATTATAGTTTGTTGTTAAAAATATTATATTTTAGTAAGCCAATTAACAGAGTGAATTGCCGTTAAGAATTATTCAACATATAAGCACATATGTAATGAAATATATAAAAAATCGGTGTACTGTCTTCTCTCCGAAACAGCCTTGCTAAAACATTGTTATTGCAAATAATAGATTATCAAATACCGAAATAAAATCTTATAACATGTTTTTTGCCTTCTATTAAAAATATCACGATAAATTTTCGAGTAATTAAATTAATAAAGAAACTAACAAAGTTCCAAAAAGGTTTTGAATTTCATGTGGATAATTACATTTAAGCATTTATTTACCGTAACTTGACTTATTGAAAAAAAAAATATTTTTCTTCATTTTGATTTTTTCATTAAATTCTTAACCACTAAAATTTTTAGAATCTTTATACTGAAACCTTACAATAGCTTTCATAAATGCTAGTAAGGAGAAAACATAGTGAACACTTATTGAGTTTCATCAGAAACAAAAAAAAGGCAAAAATTTCTTTTATTTAATAGTTACTTAAACTATAATAATTCTATACGATAGGAAAGTCGAAAGTACACCTTAAAAATACTTACTCATAAAAAATGAAAGCTCTTTTATTCAAACATTTCCATTGCTTCATCTTGTTTTCTTGTTTTATTTTTGAAAAGATCTTATTATGAGAAGAATCAAATATATATTTCTTTTCAAAAAATTTGAAGCTTTTTTAAAATAACTACTATATTCTTAAAGATTCGAAATGAATGGTATATTTTTATGTGCGACATTAAAATAAGCCTTTTTTTCTATCCAGAGAGGAATAAAGTTCTAAGATCACCAAAAAAGAACTAATATAAAATTGATCAATTCGGATATTATGTTCAGTTCCGTAGAAAAATAATTAAAATATTTATGAAAAGTAGAAAAAGTTTGCACAAAATTTCACCCGTGAGATTTCAATTAGTTTATGACTATTATGTTTCGCTTGAAACAATAGAACTATTAGTGTTGCAAAATTTTGAATCAATTTTATGCACTTAAAAATTTCCTATGTCACTAAATTTGTTGCAGACCTTATTGATGGAATTGTTTTTCTAACTTTATTGGTTCATTTTGTATTGCAGATATCACATCGGTTGTTTTAATATTGCAAACTTAGCTTAAGGATTTTATTAGTTTAGTTTAGTTTTTATTAACGTCGCACTAGAAGCAACACGAGGGCTATTGGCGACGGAACTCGTAATTTTGAACCACGGTCAAGTGACGAGGACGACACCTGAGCTGGCACCCTCCTCTCCTAACTTCCACACCACGCCAACGGGAGGACTTTGGGCCCCGAACAGATTTAACGTGCATCGGCCCCGGCTACACGGCGGGTCTTTGGCGGCCAAGGATCGAGCCCGCGACTGAACGAAAACCGCCGGCCACGAATCCGAAACCATGACCACTAGGCTACAGCGGCCACCTCGATGCTAACAAAAATCTACTTTAATTGAATTTCACTTTTTGATTTATCTATCTTATATTTATATGAATTTTATTTTACTTATATGATCTGGGTATATAGGTACATGACAGATTAGCTTATTTTCTTCTTTTCCCAAAGGGAAAATTCCTGTACGCTTCTAGGTAACAAGTAGCAGTACACCTCTCGCCCTCCTATTTTTATACATAAATAATATTTTTTCTTCGTAAACACACTCAAGTTTCTTCACATCATTAAAAATTTTGATTACCTTCTACATTGTGTAAATGCCATGTGTTGCGTGAAAATGCAAATTTTGTTTTATATGAAACGTTATGTGTTAAATTATACATACATGAGATTCAAACATTTATGTTAATACAATGTTATATATATGTTAAACTGTGCTTAGTTTAACTTGAAATATATATTTCGAACAATATGTTTTTAAAAAAAAAAACATTTGTATGATCATTTTGAGATTTTGCCTTTTTAATGAGATCACTAGATTTCTTTCTAAAATATTACTTTCCTGGATGTGCATTGTTAAGCCAAGATATTACTTTATAAAATGAAAAACTTTTTACTGGATTAGTATTAGTATTTATTAACGTCGCATTAATGTGTCGAAGCTCGAAGTCGGCATGGAGGGGAAGTTTAGAGGCTGCGCTAGCCTAGTCATAATAATCGCGGATTCGCAGCTGGCGTTGTTTCCGTCAAGTCGTGGGTTCGAGAGCTGATTCCGCTAAAGACCAGACATGTAGCGGGACTGATGCACGTTAAATCTAGTCGGTGTTCCTAGTCCTCCCGACGGAATGACAGAATAGTCCTACTGTAGCTCCTGCATGTCGTAAGAGGCGACTAAAATGGGTACCCAGCGTTTGGGGGTATAGCCGGGCACCCTGCCCCTGGGGATTATATCAGGGGATCTCAAGGACTTGCCGTCTTCAGGTAAGTATGGGCATCATGACCCTGAGGCCGCCTAGTGATCTTTTTCTTTCCCATGGGGTTTACTGTCTATGGTAAACACGGGTGATGCGCCCCCGGGATACCCTAGAGATCCTTCTCTATTTTCGACCCTCCTTCTTGTCAACAAATTTGTGTCTTTTCTTCCATTTTTGTCAGGGCCGCGGTAGCCTAGTGGTCAAGGTCGTGGACTCGCGGCCGGCGGTTTTCGTTCAGTCGCGGGTTCGATCCTTGGCCGCTAAAGACCTGCCGTGTATCCGGGGCTGATGCATATTAAATCTGTTCGGAGCTCAAAGTCCTCCCGTTGGCGTGGTGTGGATGTTAGGAGAGTGGGGTGCAGCTCAGGTGTCGTCCTCTTCACTTGACAGTGGTTCAAAATTACGAGGTCCGTCGCCAATAGCCTTCGTGTTGCTTCTAGTGCGACGTTAATAAAAAAACTAAACTATCCATTTTTGTCACGTCTAGACCACAGTTAAATCATTTTTGGCGCATCACAGATATATCTGGCTCTTGCGGCAATAAACTTTACCTTCTCACTTGACACTTTTTGTCGACTATTCTATTTTCATAGTGTTAACGTCTAGATCACAGATTTACCTTGTTTGGCGCAGTATGGCCACATCTGGCTCTTGCGCCAATAAACTTCACTATCACTCACTCACTCACCCTAGTCCTCACGTTGGCATGTTGCATAAGTTTGGAAAGGGAGATACCAGTTCAAGTGTCATCCTCGTCTCTTGAGTGAGGTTTAAAATTACGAGGTGCGTCATCAATAAACAATCCCCCACATACAAATCCATCATTACTAGTCCCTATATATGGCGCTAACAATTAATCATTCAATCAAGGCATTTGTTATAACACCACCGGAAATTTATTATTGCGACGTCAATAAACAATCACCCACATACAAATTCATCATTAATAGTCTCTAAATATGACGTTAACAATCAACCATTCAATCAAGGCATTTGTAATAACACCACCGGAAATTTAATTGAAAACTCAATCAAATTTGTAAAGAAAATTTACGCATTTATACCCATAACTTTTTTATTTGATGTTAACAGAAAAACCAAGGAACGATAGACGTTCAATATTTTTCAATATGTGTCCTCATTCTTTTCAAATATTATTACACGCATACAGATTGTCTTAAAAATTTAGTCTACAAAGTACGAGGGGTTAAAAATTGAAAAGTTTTAATTATTTCTAAGAAATAACCGAGATATCTGAATAAAATTTGTTTTGTGTATTAATTGATTTTTACGTACATAATGCTGCAAATTACAGTTATTAAAGTTGACTTGTTTGGCTTCAGGAAACCATAGATTGAATTTACCAACAGTATGGTAAAATTTAAATTATTACTAAAAATAATCGAGATAGAAACTTAATTTTTATTTATTATTCTTAAGACTTCACTGTACATAGTCACCACCCGGAGTGTACACTTCTTCCAGCATTTATTGACGTTGGGCTATTTTCGATTTTCTCCTCGCTTATCTCGGGCAATTTTGGTAATTTGAATCGCATTCAATTACAACTCCTTGCACACCGAAAGAGACATGATTAGATAAATTAGGTGAAGATAAGGAGAGTAGTGAAATAAATTAAAGAGATAGTGATGTATAAGCTAAATGGAGAACTGAAAGAAAAGAGAAGGCAGATGAGTGAATAGCAAGAGCTGATAGATACGTAGATTGGAGTGAATGGTCATAATTAACCATTTGTATTGAAAGTGATTTCTTTTCAGAATACCAGGAGTCGAATCTACTAAAATAGACAAGTGCTTGAATAGGAATGATTGATTTGGTAAGCTAAGACTATTAACTATTTGACCATGAATTAGGATTAACTAAGAGGGATTTGAGAGAGAGCGATCTTTCATATTCTTAGATAGAAAATTAAGTGTGTTGTCATTCTCTTAACATAGTCGCATTTTCAATTGATGTTTTGAGTTTATTGACTATTGAATTAGACTTTAAGATGACCTTAGAGAGTTCTCATTAATGAAGAAGACCGTCATAAGCTCATCAGATTGAACTCTATCTCTTCCATACGGCGGTTCACTTCAATCTACGACTGCCTGAAACCAAAAAAATCAATATGAATAACTGTAATCTACAATATTATTCGTGGTCGTGGTTCTAAGTTCTCCCATTGACGTGGTGTGGAAGTTTGGTGAAGGAGATGCCAGCTCAGGTTTATGTTTCTAACACTTATGTAAACAATCCGTATTTTGTGTGTAATCCAAAAAATAGTCCTTAATTGATATTTTTCTTATTTATTTACACACATAGATATAACTGGACGAAAAACACATGTAACATTTGCGAAATTAACACTTATAAAAATAATATTGATTTGCCGCTAACAACGAGTGAGCTGTGCCTATTTGCACTAGTAAAAAAGAACACTTAAAAGGAGTGAAAGCACATAGCAACTGACTCAAACTTATTCTTTCGTTATTCTTACAAAAAAGGTACATACAAAGCCGTCTATATTCGGTAATAATTAAAATATTTAGAATACGAATAAGAAAATTAATTATAAATAAAAGAGTTACATGAACAATATGTTCAGCACTTATGTTTCCGGACAGAAATCTGTTAGCAGATAGATTCTCTCATTCAAAAAAGTCGCTTATAAACTACTTGATGAGAGGGGAGGGTACTTTAACAATAATCACAATTACAACTGATACACCAAAATAAAAACACGGGATAAATTTCATGAAAGATCTCACCTGAAGAATTACTTAATAAATTTAACCATACTTAATACTGTAAAGAGGGATGCTGATCATTAAATCAATTGCTATACAAGCGGTTGGATTGACTGATTATTTACTAACGTCAAGCTGAGAAGCAACATAAGGGCTACTTGCGACGGACCTCGTAATTTGGAATCTCGATCAAGTGACAAGGTTCTGAGCTGGCACCTCTTTCTCCTAACTTCCACACCCCGCCTCGGGGGGGCATCGAGCCTCGACAGATTTAATGTGCATCAGCCCCGGCTACACGGCGGGGGCCGCGGTAGCCTAGTGGCCAAGGTCGTGGATAGCGGCTGGCGGTTTTCGTTCAGTCGCGGGTTCGATCCTTGGCCACCAAAGACCCGCCGTGTAGCCGGGGCTGATGCACGTTAGATCTGTTCGGGGCCCAAAGTCCTCCCGTTGGCGTGGTGTGGATGTTAGGAGAGGGGGTGCCAGCTTAGGTGTCGTCCTCGTCACTTGACCGTGGTTCAAAATTACGAGGTCCGTCGCCAATAGCCCTCGTGTTGCTTCTAGTGCGATGTTAATAAAAACTAAAACTAACCGACTACACGGCGTGTGTCTAGTGGCATCAGGGCTCGAACCCACGACTCGACAAAAACTACAAGTCCCGAGTTCGTGACCATTACCACTAGGTTACCGTGGCCATTAGAAATGTTAATGTTAGGAGACACCTTCTTCAAATTTTGATTAAAAGCATGATTAAAAGGACTATATATGATTAATTTAAATACCACTTAACTTCCAC
>BMAW01082350.1:0-27848 GCA_019974015.1 Nephila pilipes
TCTGACTGTTACCTGTGGCTTGGAATTGTGAAAGCTGCTGAGCCATCTATGGAACCGAGTCTCCAAAATCTCAGCGGTGTGGTGTGGAAGTTTGGAGAATCGGGTCTCGTCAATTTAGAATTGAAAGAAATCAGCTTTTACGAAAGACTCGCTCGTTTTCATGGGAAGAAAAAAAAGATGACAGGTATTTGATCCTATTTATTTCAGAATACGTGTTTTAAAAATTGGAGAATGCACAATATTACCAAATATTAATCTTGAAAACTAGAGTAGACTATCTTTATTTTCAAATATAGACATACTTTTGAAAACAAGATATAGTCAGTACCTTTCCTATTATTATGAGGCGGACTTTTAAATTTCAGTGTGAAATGAAAATGTTTTCCTGCTGTGCACTTTGTTCAACACAAATACAAATTGAAGCTGAAATACAGGTGGTAGGTCATGCAAAAAGGTGCTTTGGCTGAGAAGATTAATATTCTAAACCAGAATTAAGTCCTCAAGCACCCATTCCTGAAGGCGAACATCATGATATAGATATAACTATACCATTTTATGTCGAAAGCTCGCAAAAATTCAAGTAAAACTCCTCACTTCACAAGACGTGATGAAAGCTGCTTGCCAAATTTAATCGTTAAAAGTATTTGAAACAAAGCAATTCATACCCCTGAGGTCTAAAATAATTCAGTTTTATCATAACATTTTACAATATAACATGAAAAAGAGGTTTTTGTTTTTATCCTGAAAAAGTCCTCTGTACGGACACAAGTTTCACTGCAGTTTGGTTTCAATCGAAAGGTTCATCATCTAATGACAAATATGAAATTTGTCTCTAGTGTTTAGTTAATATTTCATTAATGTTTCTATATAGCATGTAGATTTTTAAAACTAAAGTTGTGTTTATTTTAGCTTCTTCAGCGCATCCATTGTGAGAAAACATTCTAGTGAGAAGAGCTTTCCAAATATTAAGTGAATCCTTCCTGTTTGTTTTTTACTGAAAGTGTATGCATTATCCCCAACTGGTTAATCTGTATTCTGTTTGTAGTGTCAGTGTAATTCAATCAAACAAGCAACAACAAAAAGAAGTCAGTAATTAGATTTTATTTCAACAAACTTTTTTGAACCTACATGCTTACCTTATTATGATATGTTACGCAATTTAACATTCTTGCTTGCGTCAGATTACACTTGCATTCCAAATAAATAAGTGACAAGGAATTTCGGCCTTAGAAGATGCAGCAACTGTGTGTGCCAGAGCCCAATGTACTGTTCTGTTCAAAAGCTAGGGGGAAAATTTAACAAATAATTATTAATTCATACACAAAATATTATTCCAAACTAGACATCCCTAAAGCTTCAAATTTTTTCGAACATGAGAAAACATTTCTTTGAAAAGCAAACTGCAATATACATCAAATGATTTAGATTTTATATCAGGGCCTTGATCTTATGTGATATCACATAGAGGGAAACTTGAATGTTTTGCAATATTCTGAACAAGAAATCAGACCATCATTCATGCACCATTTTTCTAATAGCAACTAGTGCATACCCTTTAAGCAAGGAGGGGAGAAAAATATGCGACTTTAAATAAACAACACACTTAATGACAAAGGTACACCTAAACATCAATGTGTTGGTGCCACTTCTACATTGACTGGTAACTATGGTTCAAGATAAGGGGGAAAGAAGAGACTTATTATAACAAAACAAATTATCAATCATGCATCTGAGTTTGTATGATTGGACGGCACAGAGTTAAACTATTAAAGCTATTAAAATAAATTAATGTGTGGCTTAATAGAAACAACATGCTATGCATGATTTCAGAAGCATCCAAATATGAGGCTGTATATGGAATGTTGGTAATTTGTTGAATTGTTTCTTTGAAAAATAAGATACATTTTTGCAGTCATATTCTTCTCCACAATACATCATCTAGATGTTCTTGGTTCTTTCAAATATTTAGTAATCTTGAAATATTTACAAAAATATATTTGCAGCACAAATTCATCATGTATGAATGCAAAGAAAAAAATTTGCAAAACAAAGGAATGTTGCACACTGTTTAACTCGAATGAAATATTTTTGTTTTGAAATTGAAAACCACAAAATATCCTAAAATTCCTGGATCGAATTCACACAAAATAATATCAAATGATTCATAAAAGCTACGAATAATTCAATGAAACATATCCAGCTTACAATATATAAATAGTAATAATTATATTTTCCATTTAGAATTAACAAAGAAGAATTACTGAGATGACTCAAAAAGTTTCAGAATTAATTCAAAGCAAAACTTCCTAGATCTTGTTAGCTCTAAAACCAAAAAAAAAAAAAAGTAAACCAGTTGCTTCGAGTAGAAAGATGTTTTTAAATGGAGAACTAAAATAGATCAATCAGCTGCAAGCATTATTTGCATACACAAAAATATAGTGTTATTCAAAGAGCTATTTAATAAAAAATTGTTTACTATTAATGAAGAATACTTAGCATGGTTATTTATATATACAGGATGTATAAAATTGAAAGAGTGCACAGTTTACAAAACTAAATAGCATCAGAAATTAAAATTCTAAGATATGTATTATAGAGGGACTCTGGGAGTAATTGAACCAATAGAAGTCAAATTACATTGATTGAACAGCATTGTTTTGGAAAATGATATGTTTCTCTGATTCATATATTCTTCAAGGTAACAATATTTTTTTCTTCTAAAATGCATATGTAATTAAAATATGTAAGGTGGTAAACTTCAATTTTCTCATGGAGTATCTTTCTTTTCTTGCCTGCAGCCCATATTTAATCTTCAAGAGGATTACAAAAAGCAGTACATCTTTCAAAAATTGAAATAATAAAAACAAATTTTCAATTACATCAACAAAATAAAATTAGGTTGACTAGTTTTCTTTAACTATAACTTTACTTCTCCACTTTCAAAAATATTCTCCACACTTCTTTTCCCTGTGTGAATGCACTTAATGATGAAATGGAGAAGAAAAGAGAGATCAAAGTACATATTTCTGTAGAATCTTAGAAAGATCCAAGCTTGCTCTCCATATATTTCGTTGCAAAGAGGTATTCCTTTGCACAGAAAGAGGAAATTACATATTTACAAATAATTATTTCTCTTTCCTACAGGTAAATTTAACACAACCCAAACTTGTATACCTTCTGTTGTTTGTGGCAACATTTTCACTTTTGAATTCCTTCTGGTTATAACCCCATTTAAACCAACTAAAATTAGAACCGCAACCTAAACAGAACACAGATTTCCTTTCCTAATATTTTTCTATCCCTTATTCAGGTCCTCTTGGAAATAATTCATACAGACTTCATTTTATTATAAGTACTTTTGAGAAAAATCTTTCTCACTCAGTGTTTTGAATAGAATATCATTAGACATATTACGAAAATTCTTTTCGTACTTATAAACCTTAAACTCAGATTAAAAATCCCTATTGCTACACGCAGTAATGGACATACTGTTATTAAAGAACAATCAGCAATCTTTCACACATCAAATTTCCTGGGAACACATATTTTTAAACAATCACATTTGTCCATTTACTAATTGCTAATAGTTTTTCAATCCAAAGACACATCTTTAAAGCATGTGTTCAGTGTGCTTTCAAATAGTTCCCAGTTAATACACGTCCAAATTAACTTGAAAACTGGCAGGAAAGGATAAAAAAAATGCTTTACACTAACAGCATTTAATCATGTACTGATGTACTAAATCATGTACATGTACTAAATCATGTACATGTACTAAATCATGTACATACATTATTATTTGCTTATAAAAAACAGATGGATCAGAATTAATGGGATAACATACTCTTATAATTTCCCATATACATAACAAACATTTCACAAACTAATTGAACGCATATAAACACAGTTTTGATACACCACAGGATGAAAAATAAATACATAAACAGGAAAATGCAGTGAATCATTTGCTTCTTACTCTCCACATGATGTAAGTTAACAACTTTTAAAGTTAATCAATGCTTTTTCCTCCTAAAAATATCTTCCATTGCCTTTTTCCTTTCACTTTTAAACAAATTGATTAACTATACTAAAAATGCAATCATAACCTAAAGCACAGTCCAGAGAAATGGACAGCAGTAACAATTCTACATTGAAATACAATTGTATTCAATTTCATATTTTACTAGAGTATTAATTCAAGTAACAGTACATGAAAAGTGTAGATCAAATGAAGAATAGCAAGTGAGAAATTCAAAATGTGTTTCACAACCAGTAAAAGAACATGAAATAAAGCCCAACAAAACGGTTCCATTATTCCTTTCATTACAAGACAGAATCATACTTGGATGTGCTCCGAGTGAAAGATATATAATTCCATTCACCAGTAGAAAGTAAATACAATTAAATGTTTTTATTTTATTAATTTTGAAAAACTGTAGTTTAAAAAAAAGTTCTCACAGGTTATCAGTTTACAAAGACATTTTAATGGACATGCTATACCTTCTAATAATTAATGTAACAATAAATTTTAGAATAATTTGCAGTATATAAAACGAAATTAATCATTTGAAACACGACTGAAAATATAATTAAATGGGATTCATCAAATGCTAAATAAAACTAACAAAGATGTTATGTTTAGAACAATTCCCTATATAATCATATTAATGGAACCAATCTATCAAATTCCCCAAAAAATATAAAAATGAAATTTATCAAAGTTTCATCCATAACTGTTTTGAAATCCATCCTGTTCAAATATTTTCATTTAAAATTTGAAAAAATACCCTACCCTCTATATTTAAAAGAATAGATTGGGAGTTACAATGAAAATGATCTCAGAGTCTATTTCTTTTTTTTTAAAACTGAATAATTAATTCAACATACTTCAGGTTAATCTCACTTAATTTCCTCTCCAATACTGACTTGGACATTTAGTGAATTCATATCACAAAATATAGAAGCAATGGATTTGGTTTTAGAAATTTCTTTCATACATAATTATTAAGCTCTATGTTGATTGAAATAATTAGATTTGTAGGACAGAACACGAATATCGATTATTTTGAACATACATGTTTTACCCATAAGTCTAATGTTACCTATCTTAAGGATCCAAATAACTCTATAAAAAAATATTTTTTTTTTTTTTTAAGTTACGTATTGCTATCAAACCAGTTGAGTATATGCTCAATTAGTTTATGAAATAAGTTTTATATGTATGGGAAATTAAGAAGAGTATGTTTCCCATAATTCGATCCATCTGTTTTTATAAGCAAATGATAATGTATATAGCATCAGTACATGATTTAGTTCATAGTGAAAACATTTTTTATCCTTTCCTACCAGTTTTCAAGTTAATTTGATGTATTAACTGGGAACCATTTGAAAGCACACGAAACATGTTTGTAAAGATGTGTTTTGATTGAAAAGCTATTAGCAATAGTAAATGGACAAATGTGTTTGTTTAAAAAAATATGTATGCTAGAAACTTTGATGTGGAAAGATTTAACATTGTTCTTGAATAATATGTCCAGAATATCATGTAGCAATAGGATTTAACTGAAATATATTGAGAACCATTTAAAAAGAATTTATGTCTCACTGATATCTCTTATTCAAACACTTATGAGGAAAGATTTTTCAAAAGAACGAGAATAAAACAAGTCCGTCTGCATGAATGATTTCCATTAGACCTGAATAAGGATAGGTAACAGGAAAAGGAAATCAAGCTCTGTTAAGCTGCTTCTAATTTTAGCTGGTTTAAATAAATAAGTCCAGAAGGAAATTCAAAAGAAATGCTACACAAACAACAGAAGGTGCTTGGGGTTGTGTTAATTAATCGTGTGGAAAGAGAAATAATTATTAAATATAATTTCTCTTCAGCAAAGGAATACCCTTTTCAAACGAAAATATATTTGGATCTTTCTCTCAAGATTCAGAAATATACTTTGATCTCTTTTTCCTCTCCACTACCTAAGGCTGATTCAACAGGGTACACAAGGGAGACATTTTTAAAAGTGGGAAGGTGTTAGAAGAAGAAAAAAACTAGTCAACCTAATTTTATTTGTTGATGTAACGGAAAATTTGTTTTATTATTTAATTTTTTGAAAGATGTACTGCTTTTGTAATCCCTTGAAGATTTAAATATGATGAAGAAAAAAAAGCTTGTTACCCAGCTAAACATGCTAGTAACCAGACAGCATACCATTTTCCAAACAAGGTTCAACCCAATGTAATTTAATCTCTCAGCTGCCCACCCATCTTTGAGTCCCCCTTATAATTACATCTTAGAATTTGAAAATTTCTATTATTATTTTTTGTAAATCCTAAAAATTTTTAAATTTATAACATCTGTATAGTATAAAACAACCAATGCAGTGACTTTCATTATTAGCAAAACAATTCTTATTTAAAAGCTCTCTTTTTGAATAATGTCTATATTTTTTTTATGTATGCAAAATAATGTTAAAATGATTGATTCTATTTAGTTCTACTAAAACACTTTCACCTGGCTAACTAATTTTACTTTTTTTTTTTGGTTTTGTTGTCAAGATCTAGGAAATTTTGCTTTTGAATAATTGAAAACTTTTGTCATCCTAGTAATTCTTTTACAGGTCTTAAATACTTGAAGTGGAAAATATAATTATTACTATTTATATATTGTGTTGCAGTGTTTTAATTGAATATTCATAGCTTACAACCATTTGATGAATATTTGGTGTGAATTTTGGTGATCCAGGAATTTAGGAGAGAGTTTTGTGAAAGTTTCACTTCAAACAAAATATTTCCTTCTGAAAGTTGCTCAGTGCAAATATCTCTTTGTTTTGTAAAATTCTTTTTCTTTGTATCTATACATTGATGAATTTGTTGCAAGATATTTTCTGCAAATATTTCAAGATTACTAAAATATCGGAAAGAAACCACAAACGATCTAGATGATGAAACCCATTGTGGAGAAGAATATGACTGCAAAATGTATCTATTTCAAAGAAACAATCAACAAATACCAACGATTCCACAGTACAACTTCATTTGGATATTAAACAAGTATAGCATGTTGTTTTATTAATATTTAACTTATTTTAATAGTTTTAATAATTTAACTTCTGAGTCATCTAACTATACAAACTCATAGATGCGCAATAGATTGATAATGGTTTGTTATAATAAGTCTTTCTTTTTCCCCTTTATCTAAACCATAGTCAATAATGTAGGTATAAACACCACATTTACGTTTAAAAAACTTTTGTCATGGCGGTTGTTTATTTAAAGCCTGATATTTTTCTTCCCCTCTTGCTAAAGGCATGCACTGAAGGTTATTAGAAAATAAAAGCAATGAGGTCTGATTTCTTGTTCGGGTAATATTGCAAAAACATTCAAGCCCTCTGTCTCAAGTACGGATCTCTATTCTGGAGTACAGTGATATCACATAAGACTCAACCCGACATAAAAATCTAAACTATCGGATACATTAAAATTTGTTTTTTCAAAGAAATGCTTCAGTTCTAAAAAATTTGAAGTTTTTAGGGATGTCCGAATTAATATTTTGCAGTATGAACTAATTTATTTACACTTTTTCCAGCTTTTGAACAGAACAGCACATCAGTCTTTTGCACTGCCGAAGCCACAGATCTTCTAATGTCACCCTTTGTCACTACGATTGGAAATGTGCGTAACTGATCAGCGAATGTTAAATTGTGAATATATCATAATAAAGTACAGAAAATTCCGCAAGTTTGTTGAAATAAAAAAATTAATAATAATTTCTTTTTGTTGTTGTTTGTTTTGATCACGGTACTGAGACCATGAATACAGATTAACCGAAGCTGGGAGAATGGCCACACTTCATGTAAAGTAAAAAAAAACAAAACAGGAAGGATCTGTTCTTAATATTCGGAAAAGTCACTAGAATGTTTCACGGATGCTAAAGACAAAAGAACAACCTTAGTTTAAAAACCTACGTTATAGTAGGAAACATTACTGAAACATTAATTAAACATCACTAGAGACAAATTTGTATTGTCATTAGATGGTGAACCTTCGATGAAACCAAACTGCAGTGAACCTGGTGGTCCCAGACAGAGAATTTTTTCTCAGATAAAACAAACCTCTTTTTTTTTTCATAAGTTAGCCGTAAAGGTTATGATAAAACCAATTATTTTGACCTCTAGGTGTGAATTATTTGTCAAATATTTTCTTTTAACCATTAAAATCTGGCAAGCAGTCATGTCTTGGTAGTTTTGAGAGGCTTCACTTGAATTCTATTACATACAAATGGTATGAAGGAGATCATATATCATAGATGTTCTGCTTTTCAGAAATAAAAGCTTGAGACCTTAATTGGCTGAATATTAATCTTCAGCCAAAGCACCTTTTTGCATGACCAGTACCATCTGTATTTCAGCCTTAATTTGTATTTTGTAAGTTGAACAAAGTGCACAGCAGGAAAACATTTTCATTTCCACACTGAAATTCTAAAAAAGTCCCATTTCTATAATAATAGGAAGCAGGTTTGACTATATCTTGTTTTCAGTACATGTCTATATTTGAAAATAAAGATATCTATATATATAGCAACAATCTTCTCAGTAATTGAAATCATAATATAGGCTCTTATTCTTAAATTTCTCTTCAAGACCAAATGAAGTTCGAAAATATTTTTATTCTAATAAAACTGGATACTGTATAGACTAAATAATCTCCAGTATTTCTGGTAAGGTTAATGTTTGTAGTAGCACTACAAGATAAGATTTCGGCAATGCAATGTGAGTCAATAAATTGTAGAACTTGCATCACAAAACTTGGTCTCTATGGAACATCTTTGTGAATACACGACGCTACCAACTACGATTATTTCTGGAAAAGAAAAAAAATGCTTTGTTTCGATTAGTTATTAAATTGACTTAATTTTATTCATGAATTAGATCCTAAATATTATTGGTTTTTTTTTTTAAAAAAAACTTTTTTTTTAGAGTTATTTTTGACTTTAAGAGGTAACATTAGACTTATGGCAAAACATCTGCAGTTCAAATAACGATATTCGTGTTCTTGTCCTACAAATCTAATTCCATTTAACTAACATAGAGCTTAATAACTATGTTTGAAAGAAATTTCTAAAACCAAATCCATTGCTTCATAGGATATGAATTCACTAAAATGTCCAGTGAGTATTGGTAAGGAAATTATGAGATTATCCTGAAGTATGTTATCTAATTATTCAGTTAAAAAAAAAGAATTAGAAATAGACTTTAGATCTATTACATTGTAATTCCCAATCTATTCTTTAAATATAGAGGGTTAGTGTTTTTTAATTTTAAATGAAAATATTTGAACATGGATTTCTAAACAGATATGGATGAAACTTGATAGCCTTCTATTTTTTATATTTTTTGGGGAATTTGATAGGATTGGTTCCATTAATATGATTATATAGGAATTGTTCTAAACATAAGATTCTTTGTTGGTTTTATTTAGCATTTTATAATCCCATTTAATTATATTTTCAATGTGTCAAAATGATTTAATTTCAAATATATACTGCAAATTATTCAAATTTATTGTTACATTAATTAGTAGATGTATAGCATGTTCATTAAAATATCTAAACTGATAACCTGTGAGAACTTTTTTTTTTTTTTAAACTACAGTTTTTTTTCAAAATTAATAAAATAAAGTATTTAATCTGTATTTACTTACTGGTGAATAGCTATATATCTTGCACTCAAGCACATCCAAGCATGATTCCTGTCTTGTAATGAAAGGGAGTAATGGAACCGTTTCATAGCTTTTATTTATGTTCTTTTACTGGTTGTTATTATCTTTAAATTTCTGACTTTATGCTATTCTTCATTTGATCTACACTTTTCATGAACTGCATTGTTACTGGAATTAATACCTAGTAAATAAAAATATGAAATACAATTGTATTGTTAGAATTGTTACTGCTGTCCATTTCTCTGACTGTGCTTTAGTTATGATTGCATTTTTTAGTATAGTTAACTAATCATTTAAAAGGAAAGGAAAAAGGCAATGGAAGATATTTTTAGGAGGAAAAAGCATTGATTAACTTTAAAAGTTGTTAACTTACATCATGTGGAGAGTAAGAGACAAAAGATCTACTGCATTTTTCCTAAGTTTATGTATTTCTATTTTTCATCCTGTGTGTATCAAAACTGTGTTTATATGTTCAATTAGTTTGCGAAATGTTTGTTATGTATATGGGAAAATATATTGTATATGTCTCCCAGTAACTCCGATCCATCTGTTTTTATAAGCAAATGATAATGCGTATATAGCATCAGCACATGATTTAGTCTTGTTATGTAAAGCATTTTTTTTATCCTTCCTACCAGTTTCGCTAATTTGGACGTGTATTAACTGGGAATTTATTTTGAAAGCACACTGTTTATGCTTTTAAAGATGTGTCTTGATTGAAAAAGCTATTAGCAATTAGTAATGGACAACAATGTGTTTGTTTAAAAATATGTGTTGTTGTGAAATTGATGTGTGAAAGATTGCTGATTGTTCTTTAATAACAGAAGGTCCATTACTGCGTAGCAATAGGATTTAATCGAGTTTAAGGTTTATAACTACGAAAAGAATTTTCGTAATATGTCTAATGATATTCTATTCAAAACACTGAGGAGAAAGATTTTTCTGCTAGTCTTATAATAAATGAAGTCTGTAAGAATTATTTCCAATAGGACCCTGGAATAAGGATAGAAAAATATTAGAAAGGAAATCTGTGTTCTGTTTAGCAGCTTCTAATTTTAGCCTAATAGCCAGTTATAAATCAGTTGTGAAATCAAAAGTGAAAATGCTACAAAACAACAGAAGGCATGCAAGCTTGGGTTGGCGAAATTTACCTGTAGGAAAGAGAAATACCATTAGTAAATATGTAATTTCCTTCTGTGCAAAAGGAATAATTCTTTTCAACGAAATATGTATATGTTTGATCTTTCTGGGTGATTCAGAAACATGTACTTTGATCTCTTTTCCTCTCCATTTATCATTAAGCAATATCCACACAGGGAAAAAAGAAGTGTAGAGAATATTTTTTGAAAGTGAGAAGGTGTTGTAAAAGCAAGTAAAGGAAACTTAGTCAACCTTAATTTTATTTTGTTGATGTAATTGTACTGTTTTCTTATTTATTTCAATTTTGGAAAGATGTACTGTTTTTTGTAATCCCTTGAAGATTAAATATGCATTTTAGAAGAAAAAAATATTGTTACCTTTAAAGAAATATATGAATCCAGAGAAACATATCATTTTCCAAAACAATGCTACTAATCAATGTGACTCTGACTCTATTGGTTCAATTACTCCCAGAGTCCTCTATAATACATTGCTATCTAGAATTTTATCAGATGCTATTGAGTTTTTTGTAACCTGCACTTTAAATTTTATGGACCTGTATATATAAATAACCATGCTAAGTGTTTCATTAATAGTAAACAATTTTTTATTAAAGAAGCCTTTGAATAAGATTATATTTAGTTCTGCAAATAATGCTGCAGCTGATTGATCGAAGCTTATCATTTAAAACATCTTTCCACTGAAGCAACTGGTTTACTTTTTTTTTTGGTTTTAGAGCTAAAAGCAAGATCTAGGAAATTTTGCTTTTGAATTAATTCTCGAAAACTTTTTTTAGCCATCTCCCAGTAATTTTTCTTGTTAATTCTAAATATTGTATGGAAAATATAATTTATTACTATTTATATATTGTGTTGATATGTTTCATTGAATTATTCATAGCTTTTTATGAATCATTTGATATTATTGTACAATTCATCCAGGAATTTTAGGATATTTTGTGGTTTTCAATTTCAAAACAAAAATATTTCTGAGTTAAACAGTGTGCAACATTCCCTTTGTTTTGCAATTTTTTCTTTTGTATTCGCATATGATGAATTTGTGCTGCAAATATATTTGTAACATTTGCAAGATTACTAAATATTTGAAAGAACCAAGAACATCTAGATGATGAAACTATTGTGGAGAAGAATATGGACTGCAAAAATGTATCTTATTTTTTTCAAAGAAACAATTCAACAATACCAACATTCCATATACAGCCCTCTCATATTTACGAAGTGGAAATCCTATAGTATGTTGTTTCTATTGCTTCACATTAATTTATTTTAATAGCTTAATAATTTAATCCTTGCGCCGTCCAATCATACAAACTCATAGATGTAACATTGATAATTTTATTATAGTAATAAGTCTCTTCTTTCCCCCTATCTTGAACCATAAGCTAGCCAATGTAGAAGTGGCACCAACATTACTGATGTTTAGGTGTACCTTTGGCTTGGCTAAGTGTGTTGTTTATTTAAAATGCTATTTTTCTCCTCCTGCTTAAAGGGTATGCACGAAGTTATTAGGAAAAATGGTAAGAATGATGGTCTATTTCTGTTCAGAATATTAAAACATCCAAGTTTCCTCTGTCCCATAAGCATGATTCGCTGGAGTGTTATGATTGTCATTATAAGATCAAGGCCCTGAGTAAATCTAAACCATTTTATGTATACATAGTTTGTTTTTCAAAGCGAAATGTTTTCTTCATGTTCCGAAAAAATTTGAAGCTTTAGGATGTCTAGTTTGAATAATATTTTGTGTATGAATTGAATAATTATTTGTTAATTTTTCCCTTAGCTTTGGAACAGAATAGCACATTGCCTTTAGTACAATGCAGTTGTTTCCATCTTCTTTAATGCCGAAATTCCTTTGTCACTTATTTATTTGGAAATGCAAGTGTATCTGACGGGCAAGAATGTTAAATTGCGTAACATACCATAATAAGGTAAGCATGTAGGTTCAAAAAGTTTGTTGAACAAAATCCACTACTGATTCTTTTGTTGTTGCTTTGTTTGATTGAATACACTGACACTACAAACAGAATACAGATTAACCAGTTGGGGATAATGTATACATCTTTCTTGTAAAAAAACAAACAGGAAGGATTCACTTAATATTTGGAAAGCTCTTTCCTACTGAATGTTTTCACAATGGATGCACTGAAGAAGCTTAAAATAAACACTAACTTTAATTTAAAAATCTACATGCTATAGAAACATTAATGAAATATTAACTGAAACACTAGGAGACAAATTTCATATTTGTCATTAGATGGTGAACCTTTCTGGATTGAAACCAAACTGCAGTGAAAACCTGTGTCCGTACAGAGGACTTTTTTTTCAGGATAAAACAAAAACCTCTTTTTCATGTTATATTGTAAATGTTATGATAAACTGAATTTATTTTAGACTCGGGTGTGAATTGCTTTGTTTCAAATACTTTTAACGCATTAAATCATGCTTACATCATGTCTGGTGAAGTGAGGAAATGCATTTGAATTTTTATATTTTCACATAAAATGTAGTTATATCTATATCATGATGTTCTGGGCTTTCAGGAATGGGGTGCTGGAGGACTTAATTTTGGTTTAGAATATTAATCTTCTCAGCCAGCACCTTTTGCATGACCTACCACCTGTATTTCAGCTTCAATTTGTATTTAGGTGAACAAAGTGCACAGTAGGAAAACATTTTTCTATTTTCATACTGAAATTTAAAGTCAACCCTAGTAATACTAGGAAAAGTGGGTACTGACTATATCTTTGTTTTCTAAAAGTATAAATTTATATTTGAAAATAAAAAGATAGTCTTCAGCTCTGTTTTCAGAGATTAATATTTTGTAATATTGTGCATTCTCCAATTTTAAAACACGACATTCTGAAATAAATAGGATCAAATGCCTCACATCTCTTTCTTTTCTTCCCATGAAAATGAGCGAGTCTTTCTGTAAAGCTGATTTCTTTTCAATTCTAAATCGACGAGACTCCTAATTCTCCAAACTTCCACACCAACTTAGAGATTGGAGACTCGGTTCCATAGATGGCCAGCAGCTTTCTACAATTTTAAGCCATTGTGTAACATTCAGAATCTGAACTCTATGAGTATCCGTAACTACTGCTACGGACTGATTCACAATCACTGATTCAAAAGATGTAACAGTGCAAGAGCCAAAGGAGGTCTGTGGTGCACGAAATAAAGGTGCTACTGCAGTCCAGACGTTTTAAAAAAAATGATGTGGGTGTTGAGATAAAACTTGTTATCAGAAAAAGAAGGCCGAACGTAGAGAAGGCATCCTCAGCTATCCGGGGAGCGTCACCTGTGTTTTCCACGCACACCAAAACCCCGTGGGAAGAAAAAGTTCAAGCAGGAGCCCTGCCTGATCCCTGATCCACCTGGAAGAAGGTAAGCCTCTGAGGCCCTACTGATGTAAACAGAGACAGGACTAGGTCCAAACACTATACATTTTTCAAAGTGATTTTAGTAGAATTGACAACTTTATTTCTAAAAGATCATTTGTTCACTGTATAACACCCAGATTCTCTTTACTAAACTGGGCAGGAATGGAACCAAAACTGCTGAACTTAATCGTACCAGCATTAACCACTAGTTTCTTAATTCCAAGAAAAAATTAATGAGTCGGGTTGAGAATAGACCTCCTCTCTTTGCTGCTCATGATTGGTGAGGACAAATAGAAAATGGAATTCTGAAGTAAAGAAAAAAAAATAATAATAATTTCGCAGACAGTTAAAAACTTGATACTAAACTAGAGGTTAAAACAGGATCCAGAATATAAAACGCGCTGCTCAGAAAGTTAGATAATAAGGCTAATATAGTTAGAAATGAGGATTTCTCGGATTGTAAATTTCGGTCAAAAGCGCTTAAAAAAAAAAATGTATTTGTACGTGAATAATGTACCGAAAAGAATTCGGTTGGCAATATTCAAGAATTTATTTTATTCCCATAAATGTAAATTAACGTCATTCCATTGAAAGGCTCACCAACACTATCTGCCTGTTGTTTTCGGGGCACATTAAAAGTCCTGAGGGAATTTACTATTTTTATCTCTTTATTTTTTTTGTCTGAGACTTTGTGTTTTGAATTTGCGCCAAAGTACAAAGAACCGTAAAGTTTCCAAATAAAGAAAAGAGACATCTAAAGGATCCCATCATGATAAAGCGTATCCACATCATGAAATTCAAGTACGAACAGTATTTATTTACTTTCATTTTGATTAATTTTGGTTGTAGCAATGCACATAATTATATATTTACGCTCCTTTGAGTTCATTGGGGTATATAGCATGCATGTATTTTCATTGAATTTGGTGGCAGATAAATTTGAAAATGAAGCTTGTTTCAAGTCCAACAATTAGAAAAAATAGTGTTAATTATCGTATACTTTTTTGCATGCATATTTAAATAAAGCCAATCCTTCTAGGTTTTTGCAAATCTACTTAACACGCAGATTTTTTTTGTTGGAGTGCATCTGAAAGTATATTATGCTATGGAAAAATGTAACCAGTGTTTTTTTGGTCTGGAATCAAATCTTTATAATCTGCTGAAGTTGGACTGATGAAATTCTAGTATTCCAGATACCTCTAGTCAGATATTAAATGAGAGAGTGTACCTTTGCTCCCGAAAGTCACTGAACCAAGAAAAAATTTGTTTTATGTGCTGTACGAAAAATGCAACTCTCCTTTTCAATATAATCTATTTTTCAATTTGATTATTTGTAATGTTAAAATTACTATTTTGTATTGAATGAGTAGTTGGAAAAATTAAGCTTTAATCTATTTTATAAAAAGAATCATTTTATTTCTACTTTACAACTGTCTCGATATTTTTGAATCTTGCTTTTGTTATCAAATAACTCTCAATTTGTATTTTTACTTCAGTCTGGCATTTAGAATGTTTTACAGTAATCTCCTTTTAGCCAATGAGTGTTAAAAGTATCTATATCTTATCTTAGTAATTTATGAATGCATCATTTTCTTTTAGTGGAAACATCAAATCAAGATCTAAATCTTTTCAGCATGACTGTTATCGGGCTTATATAGCCTCTGTGTATTTTGGCTTGGCTTAGTTTTCGGTCACAGCCCGAAAGTATGTTCAGATTGACATGGATTTCGCTCTGGATTGAAGGCATTTCTAATAGGTTTGTTGTCTCTGACAGTCTGATAGCCTGCTCGCTGTATAAACGCATAATGCATTTCGACTTGATCACAATTTTCCTTCCGTTGCCAGATGTACGATTGTACTGAGTTCCTTAACGCCAACTGTGGTTGACCTCCTGAAAGCTGTGCACGGCTAAGCGCAATGTGTGACAGAAGAACGGCCAAGTATCTTATGCTGCCGGAATTCGTGGAGGCCTGGACAGCTGCTTTCCTTGTAGCCTTTACTTTTACATGCGAAATAATGAACATTTCTGGTCTTTATAATGTAAAATTAGACAAGGTTTTGAAAGATGAATAGCATACATGCAAAATAAAGTTGAAACCGTGTGTAACTAAAGATAGCGTCTAAGTTGAGTATATCGACCATACGCTTATTGTTTACTGGATTGAAAAATTTTCTAGTATTTAGATAGTCTCTTTAATATGTTGAGTGTAAAGATGAATTGACTAAAGTAATTCGAGAAATGAGGTCTTGCTGACACCCTTACTTCCAATAGATTTTTAAAAAATTATTATTTTCTAAAACACTTTTTAGCAGTTTGATTCAAATAAAATTCTGTTACTTGAGGTACTCATTAATTACTTTGAGATCATAACTGATGCTGTCGGCGTGAATAACAACTTTAATTATCTTGATTTTGAGATGAATGGAATTTAACATCGTTATATATTTTCTAATTTAAAGATATGCTTTAATATTATTATTTTGTGGTCATTTCCCCTTCCCCTGTATTCTTAATGGAAAAGAAATCATTTATGTGGTTTGGACAAGAAAAATTATGTTGAAAAGCTTGTTGATTGTAAATTGAGAAAGCTTTCAGTAAATATAGTAAGGAGATCAATTTCCTGATACACTGAAACCTTTATAGTTGAATCAATTATATTTTAGCATCTTTTAATGTGATGTTTGACACTTGTGCATAGCCAAAAAAGTTTTGTCAAGTTATTTAATTGTCTGGAGTGATGCTTTTATGAATTTTCCGATTCTACTTTTTAGACAATGATGATTTCTTCCCTGTAGTTGAAGTAAGACTTTCTCAATGTTTCCTGGCTGAATGTGTTACCAAAGGCTAACGCCCATTAGCGGGAAAATTGCTCTTAAGCCTGTTCAGGTTTAATATTATTATATTATATCTGCATATGTAACATTTATTTTTTTATTTCATATTGTAATATATTTTATTAGTATATTATTTCCCTTGAATTTCAGTTTAAGAATAAAACTAACTGTATCTGTCTTTCATTTGAATGTTTAATCATTGACACTAGAACTAAATTAGTTTTTCTTATAAATGCTTCCACTATAACAAGAATCATAATATATTCAGGGGAGACTGAAACCAATCTTGAGCTTCTTATGAGCGAGATTAATAACATTATTTTTGTCCGTTTAATGCTCCTAACATTTCCCAAAGCTCGCATTGCTGATTAATTTGCTTTAATTTCTGTAGGTAAAAAGTACGCTACATTAAAAAGTGTGAAGGTCATTGTTAGAAAAATCAACCATATGTGGAAAAATGTAAGCTTTGCCGACAATTTTTGTTTTATCATAAGTTTCATTTTTAATAATGTTATAATTTATGAGCTGAGTACTAATGAACTATAACATTAAGTAAAACACATTATTCATGGATGTACAAGCTATCACATGAGTTGTGGTTATTGATGAGAATGCCAGCAGTAATCTGAAAGCTTTCTTTTTTTCTTTGTTTATGACATGTGGAAACTTGACACTTGTTCAGATCAGTCTCGTTTTGTTAAATGTTGCAATTTTAATTCATGTTTATGTTATATCATACACACTTGAAACTAATGTTCAATCTGCACAATGCATTGAAAAGGAAATCTTAAAACTTTTCACTTATTTATTTCTTAAACAAAATGTGTGCAGACTTGCAGCAGCAGCATACTGAAGATCAAGTAATGAAATAGAGAAAAGTTTAAATAATCAAGAAGCAATTCTGCTACCTTCACACAATTTTCCTTATTAACATGCATTCTATTTATTTATATACAGGCTTCATTTTTTTTTTTTATAACCATAAAAATAGCCTCTAAATAACAACTCTCAGCTACCTACGGCAGACTCCAAGTCACTTTAGCTGAATAGTGTAGTTGGTGAGCAATAGTAAATTTTTACTTGTTAACATTTTAACTCATGTTGTTTGTATGTGAAAGTTTCATGACATAATTTATAGCTGTGAACTACATTTGTCTTGAAAATGGAGGAAGAAAACGAATATCTTGCATCGCTATTGAATGTTAATAACTTATTCTTTTTTCTGCTTTGTCAGGTATGTAGCATATTTGAGCATACTGTTAAATGTAAGAAAGTTAATTATTCATGTTATATTCATGCAAGGATTTAGGTGCCAAAGAGAATACACTAAATTGTGCGACATGTTTTGTGAAATTGTGATTCGATTGCTGATTTAATTGAGTGTCAAATTGTTTTATTTATAATACTGGTTCTGTTTGGGGTTTATTTAACCCAATTTTTTCTCTGTCTCTTTCTAGTTTGTTTATTAAAAAAGGTTTATAATTATGTGAAAAACAAGTGTCTTGTCGGCTTCACCCTTACAAACATATGAATGTTAAATGAATAATTTGACCTTTTGCTAAGAAAATTTGTTGTAATTGTTTGCATAATTGAATTATTATAATGTGAATTAATTTATCTTCATTTGAAAATCATAGATAATGCAGATTCATATCACAAAAAATAAAACTTGTTTTCCTTCTGGAGCTTTTGAAAATTTCCATTAGATATGCTTATAATTATTATACAACCACAGTTGTGTTTTGTGTGGTATGTGTAAATGTATTGCTAATGTCATTTGAGTGCATGTAACATATTAATCGACTTTTTTTTTAATGTCTAATTTTGTACTCGAAATGAAACGAAGAAATGACCTTTATTGGGGCAAAAGCAACTTCTATATCATGTAAAAAAATAGTTTAAAAGCCAACAATCTTCAGTAATTGAACTCATGATAGGCTCTTATTCTTAAATTCCTCTCTCAAGACCAAAATTTTATGTCTGAGTATCATTTTTACATTTCTTAATAAAACTGATACTGTACAGAATTGTAAAATAATCTTAGTATTTCTGGTAAGGTTACGTTTGTAGTAGCAATTACAAGATAAGATTTTTCAAGTACGTGCAATGTGAGTCAATAAACAGAACTTGCATTCACAAAACTCTTGGTCTCTCATGAACATTCAGAATAAGTTAATTTTAGACTACCAACTGTTTATTATTTCTTAAGAAAATGTTTGGTTTCCTGGATTATTATTAAATTTGACTTAATTTTTTATTCATGAATTAGATCCTAAAATATTAAGTTGGCTTTTTTTTTTTAAAAAAAAAACTTTTTTTTTTTTTAGGAGAGTTATTTTGATCCTTAAGATGGGTAACATTAGACTTATGGGTAAAACACCTATGTCAAAATAATCGATATTCGGTCGGTCCTACAAATCTAATTATTTCACCAACAGGAGCTAATAACTATGTTTGAAAGAAATTTCAAAACCAACCATTGTTTCTATATTATGTGAGAGAATTCACTAAATGTCCTGGTGAGTATTAAAAGGAAATTGCTGGAGATTATCCTGAAGTATGTTGAATTGAATATTCAGCTAAAAAAAAAGAATTAGAAATACTCTGAGATCATTTTCATTGTAATCTAAATTATTCTTTTAAATATAGGGTTGGCATTTTTTAATTTTAAATGAAATATTTGAACACGATGATTTCAAAAGAGTTATGTGATGAAACTTCTTGATAAATTTCTTATTTATACTTGGGGAATTTTTTTTGATAGATTGTCTCCTATTAATATGGATTATAGGAATTGGTTTAAAACATAACATCTTTGTTGGTTTTTTATTATTTAGCATTTTATATCCCGACACTATATTTTCATTTGTTTCAAATGTGATTAATTTCAGTTTTATATAATGCAAATTATTCAAAAAATTTATTGTTACATTAATTAGTAGAAGGTATAGCATGTCCATTAAAATATCTTCGTAAACTTATTAACCCAAGAGAACTTTTTTTAAACCATAGTTTTTCAAAATTACAAAATAAAACATTAATTGTATTTACTTTTCACTGGTGAATGGAATATATATCTGCACTCAAGCACATCCAAGTATGACTTCGTTCCAGGTTTGTTTATAGTTTGAAACCGCTTTGTTGGGGCTTCTTTATTTCATGTGTCTTTACTGGTTGGGAAACCATTGGAATTTCTGACTTGCTATTCTTCCATTTGATCCACAACTTTTCATGAACTACCATACTGTAAATTAATATCAGAAATAAATATTTAATTATTAAATTTCCTGTATTCATTGTTATAATTATTACTTGCTGTCCATTCTTCTCGGACTGGCCAGGTTACATTTGCATTTTTAGCAGAAGAAATCCAATTTGTTTAAAGCAGTAAAAAGCAACGGTGATATTTTAGAGAAAAGCATTGATTGTCCTTGGTGTTAGTTAATTACACGCGGAGAGTAAGAGGACAAATGATCACCGTATTTTCCCGTTTTGTATTATTTTTTCATCCTGTGGCAACAAAACCAGGTTTTACATAAAGGTTTCAATTAGTTACAAAATAATACAGGCAGGAACATACAGAGTGTCCTCCTAGCAATTCCAGACCATCTGTTTTTTATAAGCAAATGATAATGGACAAGAACAAAGGTTGTTGATTTAGTTCTAGCAGCTGATTTTTTTATCCTTTCCCACCAGTTTCAAGTTATCTGACGCGAAGAATTGGGAACTATTTGCTACTAATTGTCATACTTATGATGTGTCTTTTGAGTTTGAAAAGTTATTATAGCAATAGTAAATGACAAATGTTATGAGCATATGTGCTTTTTCTGGTGGAAATTGAATACGCAGATTACGATTGTCTTTTTAATAACAGTATGCTGCTACAGGATGCACAGCGCGGTAACGCGCAATGGCGTTTACGGCGGCCGCGGTATTTTTGCAGCTGCGCGGAAAATGTGCTTTGCTGTAGCGGTGCTAAAATGGAAGGAGGAATTTAAAGAAAAATGAGTTTGTTTACCCAAAGAAATATATGGAACTATGTTACATCATCTTTCCCAAAACAATGCTGTTCCAATCGTTTTACTCGACTTCATTGGTCTCAATTCATCCCAGAGTCCTCTCTATACATATCTGAATTTTGAATTTATGCTTAGTTTTAGTGTAAACTGAAAATTTTTATAAATTTGTATATCCTGCATATATAAATAAATCACGCTGTATGATTCTTCATGAAGAAAATAATTTTTTACACTTGAATAAATATTTTTTTACAAAAAAATAGGTTGCAAAACATTTGACCACTTTAGTCTTCCACTAAAAGATCTTTCCACTCAAAGCAACCTATTTATTTTTTCGGTTTTAACGATCTTGGAAATTTCTTGAATTAATTCTGTGTCTTTTTTTGTCATCCTCAGTAATTCTTCTTTGTCTCATCTTAAACATCAAATGTGTGAAAACATGTCATTACTATTTATATATATTGTGTTGGGTATATTTAATGAATTATTCCAGTTTTAAGAACCACTTTATATTATTTCGTGTGAATTTTTGCATCCGGTGAACTTGAGAGATTTGCGGCTTTTCTGTCTCCAAAACAAAAACATTTCGAGTTAAATGAAAGGTAAATATCTCTTTATTTTGCAATTTTTCTTGCACTCTATATATGAGGAATTTAAAGGTGTAAGAGGAGCTGTAACATTTCTGCATCACGGGCACATTTTGTTGGTTCCGGCACATTCTATTGATGGAAACTATTGTGGAGAAGACGGCAGACCAAAAAAATACCTTATTTTTCTGTTAATCAAATTCATCAACATTCCATATACCTCAAGATTGACAGAAAGTTGAACTTATGATGTTGAGCCTACTAATGCATGAAGATGACCATTTGAACAGCTGAAGAATTTGTAACTGTCTAATCACACAAACCTGATGCATGATTGATTGAAATGAGCTTGATGAGAATAAGTCTTTCTTCCCTTATCTGAAACCATAGCTACCAGCCAATTAGAGAAGCACCCAACATAATGATGTTAGTACCTGGTCAATGGTAAAGGAAGGAGTTTGAAGTCGATATTTTTCTCCCTCCTTACAAGGGTGAAAATTAGCTAAGAAAAGGGTGTGTTGAATGAGGTCTGATTTCTTTGTCTAGAAGACAAACATCCAAGTTTCTCTGTCCCATAAGATTCCTCATTATATATGGATATTATAAGATCACAACTATATAAAATCTAAACTAGCTTCTGATGTATACTGTAGCTTATTTTTCAAAGAAATAGTTTTCTCTCAAAGTGTCTGAAAAATTTTGAAGTTTAGGATAACGAATGGAACAATATTTTAAGAACACTGATTTGTTAATTTTTTCCTAGCTTTTGTAATAGAAAGGAAAGATTACCTTTGCCACACGCAAGTTATCTTGACTTAATGCTGAAATTCCACAATTTATTTATCTGGGAATATGTAATCTGAATTTACGAATTGCTAGTCTATTATCTAAATAAAAGTATGTAGTTCAAAAAAAGTCATAGCAAACTGAATTACTGACTTTTGTTATTATTTTGATTTGAATGAAGACTGACAATGCCAAACAGAATATAGATTAACCAGTTGGGGATAATGCAATATCTTCAGTAAAACAAACAGGAAGGATCTAATTTATGATGGAAAAGTTCTTCATCAATGCTTTCTGCCAGCGGATGCACACCCAAAGAAGCTTAAATGTTACCAACTTAGCTTGCAACGCTTTGTGAGAGAAGAAGGAAGATTAACGAAGATTAGAGACAAATTTGTATCAATATAGAACCTCGGATTAAACCAAACGAAAGAACCCAGCCCATGAGGAATTTTCAGGATAAAAAAACAAAACCTCCTTTTTTCAAAGTATTGTAAATGTTATGATAAACTTGGGAATTGATTTGAATTTAGGTGTGAACACAACACTTAACGACAATACCGGCAAGCAGCTTTCACTGGTGTTTTCCCAGTAAGGAGAGTTTAATATTCTGTATAGAAAACGGTATAGTTATCTATATCAAGATGTTCGCTTTCAGAATGGTGCTTGATAGACTTAATTTTGTTTAGAATATTAATCTTCTTCAGCCAAAGAATTTTTTTGTACACCGTATTTCATTTCCAATTAATAAAGTGAACAGCGCACAGCAGGAGATTTACTCGTAATTGGAAATTTAAAACTACAATAGGAAAGGCATCACTATATCTGTTTTCAAAAGTATACGAGATTAAAAACAAAGATAGCTCTACCTCTAGTTGCAAGATTTAATGTTTTAACATTGCATTCTCCAATTTTTGTTAATGATTTAAAGAAGAGATCCTAAAATGCTCATATCTCTTTTCTTTCCCCATGAAACGAGCGAGTCTTGCAAAAGCTGATTTTCTACTCCCAAACATTTATAACTCCATCTCTCCAAACTTCCACCCAATGGGAGATTTGGACCATGCCCATAGATACCCAGCTTGCCACCCCAAGCCACAGGTAACATCCAGTAGTCTGAACTCTCTAAGCGAGCATCCACTAGCCATGCACTGATTCTTGCCAACTAATATCCAAAGTATGTGGTTGCAAGACGGGCAGGTCTCAGTGGTGTACAAAGGAAGCATGCAGTCCAGATTGCTTTTAAAAAAAAATAGAAGGAGATAAAACTTATGATGTGGAAAAAGAAGAATTAACCCAGAGAAGGATCCTGGGCTAACCTGGGAAGGCCACCCAAGCCTTCCACTAAAACCCCTGCAAGTTCCAAGGGAGCCTCACGCTGATCCCTGATCCAATCAAAAGAAGGTAAGCTCTGAGTTCACGATGTAAACAGACAGGGACTAAAATCCAAACACCTATACATTTTTCTCAAAGATTTAGTAGAATGGAGCAACTTTATTTCTAAAAAAGACCACTTTTAAATTCTAATTATTGATTCCTCTTTACTAAACTTATAGGAAATTAAGAAATCAAAAAACTCATGAACCACCTGCCCAGGCTTAACATTTTTTGGAATTCTGCTAAAAAATGAATAGCTGGGTTGAGAATAGATCCCTTCTCTACGTTCCAGACAGAGAATGTTAGAAAGACTCAAAGCCAATGGTGCCACAATAATTTCTACAGTTAAAACTGATACTAACCAGATGTTGAAATAGATCCAGAATATAAAACGCGCTGTCAAGTTGGATAAGTACGCCATTGAGAATGTTTTGCGGCTGGCGTACAAAAAGCGCAATGCTGGCTACGGACAAAGCTCCTGGCTTTGGCTGGTAAAGCAGGTAGCGGTCAGAGAAGCGTACTAGAAAAGAGGTTAATTATCGTGTACTTTTGGGCTATATTTTAAAGCAATTAGGTTTTGCAAATCACTACGTAGACTTTTGGTTGGAGTGCACTGAAATATATGGAAATGTAACAGAATTTTTTAATTCTTGGAATCAAATCTTTTATAATCTGCCGAAGTTGGATCCAGATTGAAATTTAGTATTCCGATACTCCTATCAGTATTAAACTGAGAGCTGTGTACCTTTTTGCCCAATGCAAAAGTCAATGAAACCAAGAAAAATAAAATTTGTTTTGATGTGTCAAAATGAAAAATAACTTCCTTTTTCAATATAATCATTCTTTTCATTCTGATTTATTTCAGAAATTGAAAGAAATTACTTATTTTGGGTTGAAATTTATAGTTGGAAAATTATTTTAATCTATTTTAAAAAAAAGAATCATTTTTATTTCTACTTTTTACAATTGCTCTGATATTTTTTTTGAATCTTGCTTTGCTATCGTAAAATCTAACTCTCAGATTTTTTTTTATCAGTCTACACGTTAGAATGTTTTACAGCACTTTTATGAATGAGCAGCAAAAGCGCTGCGCTTTTGTGCTGCAGCGGCCAGCAAGGGCGCAGCGGCTGCGCGCAGGCAGTTTGCGGCGGCGCGGCTGCCAGCGGCGGGCGGTGGCGTTTGCCATGCGCAGCGCTGGCGTTTCGCCAGCAAAGTACGGCAGCGGCGGGCTGGCGCGGCGGTTTTACCGCTGGTGTACTGCGCGGGCGTAGCAATGCGCTTGCTTTAGCCGCGTGGTGCTTACGCGGCTTTGCAGCGGCGGCGGCAGCGGCCATGCGGCGTGCCATAGCAGCGGGGCAAGTATGAAATGTATTATGCATAAAAGAAAATAATTGCAGCTTTTGTTGATATCGATCACATCGCTATTGTTCTTTCTAGTATTTAGATAGTCTCTTTAATATGTTGAGAGTTGGGAAATAGATGAATTGACTAAAGTAATTCTGAGAAAATGAGGTTCACACCTCATTTCCAATAGATTTTTTAAAAATTATTATTTTTTTAAACACTTTTTAAACGCTTTGATTCTAAAATTTCTTACTGGCATTAAGCACTTTTTGAGATCATAATTTGATGCTGTCATCGTAGCCAAAACATATTTTAAATATTGATTTGAGAGCAAATGGGAATTTAACATCCATATATATTTTCTAATCTAAAAGATATGCTTTGTTATTATTTATTTTGTATTTCCTTCCCTGTATTCTTACGGGAAAAATCATTTAGTGGTTTTTGTGACAGAAAAATTATGCTTGAAAGTTATTCATTGTAAAGCTATGCTTATAAATAGTGAAAGGACAATTTCCTTATTAACATCCAACTTTTATAGTGAATCAATTATATTTTAGTATCTTTATGTGATGTTTCACACTTTGTATAGCCAAAAGTTTTACCAAGTGTTAATTGTCTTGAGTGATGTATTTTTATGAATTTCTTCCATCTTACTTTTAAGACAAGATGATTTTTTTCCTTGTAGTCAAGTAAGACTTTTCCAATGTTTCCAGAGTTTAATGTTACCAATAGCCAACGTACCAAGTCGGGGAAAAATTGTTCTAAGCCTGTTCAGGTTTATCTATATATATATCTGTATATGTAAGCATTTATTTTTTTTTTTATTTGTTTCATATAATATATTTTTTATTTTTAGCATATTATTTCCTTGAATTTCATGTTAAGAATAAAATTACTTATTATTTCTTTCTATTTGAATGTTTAACTTGACACCTTTCACTAAATAGTTTTTCTTTATAAATGCTTCCACTATAACAAGAATCATAATATATTAGGAAGACTTGAAACCATTCTTGAGCTCTTGAAATGAAAGATTAATAACATTTATTTTTGTCCGCTTAATGCCTTAACATTTCCCTAAAGCCTGCATTTACGACTCTTGTTTAATTTCTGAAAGCAAAAAAGCAAAATGAACGCTATTAAAAAAAAGTGTGAAGGCTCATTATAGAAAATATCAACCTGTTGTGAAATGTGCTTTTGCTACATATATTTTATGACATAAGTTTTCATTTTCAATACCGTTATAATTTATGGAGTCTCTTAAGTACCAATGAACTGTGTTATTGGCAAACAAACATTATCTGGTGGATGTACAAAGTACTAACAATGAGTTGACGGTTATTGATGAGAATGCCAGTCAGTAACCGAAAAGGCCTCTTTTTTTTTCTATGTTATATAGTGGAAACCTGACCACTTGTTCAGTCAGTCTCAGTTTTGTTAAATGTTGCAATTTAATTCAGTGTTTTGCGTATACATCATATATTATTTGAACTAATAAGTTCAACTTGCACAATGCATTGAAAGGAAATCTTAAAAAAACTTTTCCTGATTTACTTTCTAAACAAAATGCGTGCAGTCATACAGAAGGAGCATTGAAGTCAAGTAACGAAATAGAGAAAAGTTTCTAATTAACTCTAAGAAGTAATTTGCCACCTTCACACAATTTTCTCCTTATTAACACGCATTTTATTTATTTATATACAATTATTTTTTTTTTATAACTATAAATACTTAAATAACAAATTTCAAAGCACTCTGTTACAGATCGCCTTTATCAATAATAGTAGTTATGTGAGCAATAGTAGTTCACTTGTTAACATTTTAAATTATGTTGTTTGCATGTGAAAGTTTCCATGCATTGTTTATAATTTCATAACAGCTGTGAAACCAAAGATTTGCCTTGAAAATGATAGAAGAAACTGAATATTCTTGTATCAAGCATTTAATTAAATAATCCAGCCCTTTTTCGCTTATTGTCAGGGTAAGTGTATATGTTTATATACTTGTTAAATGTGTTGTTAATTATCTGATGTACATATTCATGCAAGGATTCAGGAACAAGAGAAACATAATTAAATTGTTTACGTTTATGAACCAGATCTGGACAGTCGGCTGGGCCAGGCCGTTACGGCAAGCCGCAAAGCGGCAACGTTTTCGTTTTAAAGCGGCAAAAGTGCTGCGCTGCAGCAAAGCTGGGCGCTTCTTAAAAGGCCGCTGCTGGCGAAAAAAAAAAAAAGAAATGCCTTTTAAAGCAAATAACTCAGTAATTGGAAATCACATAATATAGGCTCTTATTCTTAAATTTCCTTCAAGACCAAAATTTATGTCTAGAAAATATTTTTACATTTCTTAATAAAACTAGATACTGTACAGAATTGTAAAATAATCTTATGGGCTTGGTATGTTAATGTTTGTAGTAGCAATTACAAGATAAGATTTTAAGCAATGCAATGTGGTTTCAATAAACAGAACTTTAGATTCACAAAAACTCATTCTTAAATGATTCTAGAAGTTCACTAATTTTAGACGCTACCAACTACTTATTATTTTGCAGAAAAAAAAAAAAAATATGCTATTTCGGATTATTATTAAATTGGATTTATATTCATGAATTGATCCCAAATATTGTTATTTTTTTTT
>BMAW01082351.1:0-34303 GCA_019974015.1 Nephila pilipes
TACTGGTTTACTACGAGCGCCATCTCTGGGTTAGTCTTGGGAGTTATTGATCGATGTGTTATATATATATATATATATATATATATATATATATATATATATATATATATAATTCAAAAAGAAAAATATGTATGTGGATGAGTGTTTCAGTATTATATTCATATAATTTTAGTATTAAGAGCATCTACATATAATGTGACCAAAACTTTCATACATTGTAAAATCGCAACAGATTCTCTACCTTTTGAAAATAAGTACCCGTCTTATTTTGTTAAAAAAGAATAAGTTCGATTTTTTTTTTTTTTTTTTTTTTTATCTGTTTCAAACATTCTTCTAATTTTATAAGTCTTGTAGGTAGGGATATACTTTCAAGATATGGAGGAAATTTCCGTTTTTTTTCTCGATTATAAGCCTTTTCCTCAATTTAACAGATCTTCCAGATGTAGATAGAGGGATATATTTTAAGATTTAATGGTATTAATGATGATTAATGTAGTAGTATAATGTTCTTAACATACCCCCTCGCTTCTTAAATTGATTGATTGTTTATTAACTTCTCTCTGAGAAGCAACACGAGGGCTATTGTGACTAACCTCGTAATTTTGAATCTCGGTCAAGTGACTAGGATGATACCTGAGCTGGCATCTCCTTCTCCAAATTTCCACACCAGGCTAACTAGAGGACTTGGAACCTAGACAGATTTAACATGCATCAACCCCGTTACATGGTGAATCTTTAATGACATCAGGACTTGGAAAGAATGCCGACTGCGAGCTCGCGACCGCAACCCCTCGGTTACCCAAAAACCACACATTCTTCTTAAAATCTTCATGTTTATAATTCTAGAACTTTGCTCCAAATTTCACTTCAAGAACCATTAAATATACACTTTTATTTTTATTTTTACATACAACAGATTCTGTAAGTTAAGCATTTGGTGTAAGCTAAGTATTCATGTACACGTACCATAAGAAAAATTTGTTAATAAAAGATTTTTTTTCAAAGGAATTAGATGCCTTGAAATATTTTCCACTACGTCACACAAATGAGTTCAAATTGTTGCACACTTTCTAGATTTTTTTAAAAAAAGAAAACGTTTCTTAAGAGAATGCTTTCTTAGCATACATTTTACAATTTTTTTAATGTAACTTAAGGTAATTTAAACAATTGCTTAGTAGAGTACAGCTGAAAAATGTCTGCGTAAAACTGCAATAGGATCAAAGAAAATATGGAAATCCAAACTAATTTATAAATTTGGTTCAGTTTTAATTAACGTCACACTAGAGAAAGGGTGACATATATGGTTCTGGTTTGATGAAAGTTGAGTACAGCAATATTTGCTTACGGAACATATTTAATGGCATTTGCGTACATCTCGAAGTCTGTCAGCTGCAATGAAACGGAAGAAGTGATTCTTGCGTTCGATAATAGAGCTGAATTGAAGATAGGAACCAAAAAGAGAACAAAATATAAACTATCGTTTAGCTGGCTCTGGAAAAAGATGTGAATTTTCTAAATGCGTTTATCATTTTAAATTTCAAACCATAACTTCTTCTTTTGACTTTAAAGTATGACTTTTAAAGTTGAGCTTACTTACTACTAAATACTTACATGATAATAACGCTTATACAACACAGAATTAATAGAATGAATTTTATTATTATTATTATTATTATTATTATTATTTATTATTATTATTTATTTATTATTATTATTTATTATTATTATTTATTATTATTATTATTATTATTATTATTATTATATATATATATATATATATATATATATATATATTGCTTTTCTTTCAGTTAAGTAAAGAAATGAATTTTCCTTCATAAAGAAATTTTAAGCACCAAATTTATTTATTTATTATTTGAAACAACCTAAAACTATACTGTACACAATCAGTTTCATATAGAAATAAACATAAAAATTGTATCTCTTTTTAATATATAATATCTTCTCTATAACGAGTCAAAAATAGCAGAAATTGCTGGTGTAAAATAAAGTATATGTGAAAATAGGAAAAAAATATTTGATTTAATACTTCATTCTTATCATTTTTGTAATTTATAATACATATGATAATGAAATACACTGATATTCATTGGCATTGAGATAAATTAATGAATGAAATTTTAAATGAATTACTAAATTTAAGCTTTCCCCAAAAGCGATGAAAAAGATAGTGTTTACTTTATGAATACTGAATGTTTGCTATATGTCGTAATTTTTTTAATCATTTCTTGGTGGTGAGTACTAACTTTCTTTCAAATATTTAAATCTAATTTTTTTTTTTTTTTTGACGATGAGGGTATAAGAAAATGTGATTATAAGAAAAGAAATATAAAATAATTATTGTATAATTTTAAAAATAAAAATGAAATGTAGTAAAAATGCATGAATAAAAAAAGTATAATATTTAGTGAAGATCTTTGATCAAATCTATAAAATCTGGCTTAAAATTTGATAAAATGGTTCGCAACAATTCTGTAAGAGGGTAAATGGTCAAACGTGTACGATATGTCGATTTTAAAAACTTCATTGTGAAGTTCTAAGATACTCTGTAATATGTTGCCCCAAAACTTGGCATTAGACGGCAAGTAACTTTCTTATAATGAACTTATTAAGTGACAAAAGTTCTGAAACAAAAATATCAAGGATTTAAAGTGTGTGTGTGTGTGTGTGTGTGTGTGTGTGTAGGAGGGACGGTGTGGGGGGGTGGAGGGGGGAGGGGGGTGGGGGGCGTGTGCGTGCGTGTACGCGTGCGCGTCCCAAGACATTCCTCCGAGACGTAAAATCGTTCAAAACATAAACCCAGCTTCAATAGAATGTTATTCACCCAATTGAACTACGTGCCAGCCATGAGGAGAAAGGCTTTATATTTTCCTTTACAAAGGAAAACATAAAGTGTTTCTGCTAAGATTAGGAATCATCTGCAGAGTTTGAAGGACAAGGTCACAAGAAGATTTCAGGACATGAAAAATTAAGCTTTAATTCAATTCGCTCTCTTATTCCATTACTGCTGATAATGACCTGGCATCTGAAAAACTGCACCTTGAATTTATTGACATGCAGTCAAATCACACTGTGAAAGAAATATTTAATGCTGGGCATTAACTGACTTTTACAATTTTTTGTCTGCTAAAAACTTCCTGTAAGATGAAATTTCCTGCGACAATGTTCTCTATATTTGGGTCTACATATATTCGGGAGCAAATTTTTCCTTGTTTGAAGATTAGTAAGAGTAAATATAAATACTCTTCGACAGACATTAACTTACAGGCTGTGATGAGATTCTCAGCAAAACAATCTAACTCATGATTTTAAAAAAAACAGTAGAAATGCGTGATAGGGTACATTTACCTCATTAAACTGATTCTAAAATTAAGTGGGTTTGTAGGTGTAGGTGATATAAAATTAGCATAAAACTTAAATTGAATACAACTGCCACTAATTCATTTAATTTATATTTATTAACTATATCTACCTTTATGAAATACAAAGTTAACTAATGAATGCAATCATTTTAAGAGATGCGTCCTGCCTCTAGCCTCTGCTTCCCCAAAATAACCCCGAACTAAACCAAATGCCCACCCCTTACTTACAATATCATTCAAAATAGCTTTTTTTGTAGTAGATTATACATTATATATATATATATAAATTGCGTCTATCAAAATTAATGCACTGCTGGTCATTAAAATTGCAACACCATGAAGGAAAGCGAATACAAAAAAAAGAAATTTATTTTACGTAAGCAGTATGGCATGAAGACAAAATGATTCAAATTTGCAATCAGTTTAGGGGGGTTACATAGGAGCGAAATTAGTAGAAACTGCTACCACCCCTGGCAGTTAAAACGGACCTTACCAAAATAGGCATATAGTGCAACTGGGCTTAGATGACAGAAACGGGCAACTCATTCCATGCTGCTTAAAGTCTATGCCACATTCTATCAACCGTATTAGATAGAGAGGGGTTAGTCTCTCAGCAACCCATACCCAACTGTTTTCAGTGGATGTCATATCTGGATACCGTAATGGCCAGGGCAACAATTGAATACCCTGTATATCAAGGAAGGTCAGAACACGACGGGCAACAAGTGGTCTTACCTTTCCTTGTTGGAAGATGGCGTTTGGCAGGCCTCGAAGATAGGATACAAACAATGGACGTAAGATGTCAGAAATGTATTGTTCTTCATTCAAATTAATGTCGATTTAACTGCATTCAAATTAACACCATTGTCTACCAAATGGCTGCCCACACCATCACACCTGGTGCCGGGCTCATATGCCGATATCGAATGCAATCAGGTGACATACGGTCTCCTCTGAACCTCCAGACACATATGCAATCATCAGAATACTGCATGTAGAACTGGAACTCGTTTGAAAAGATGACATTGTGCCCCTTTTGTATCCACCTTTGTCGTTCGGCGCACCAGAGCCGTTGTCACTCTCTATGCTGCATTGTCAAGGAAAGCCGAAGTAATGGTCACCGTGCTGACAGTCCACGCTGTTGCAAACGTCGTCGTGTAGTACGAACGTATACTGAGCGTGCTGCAAATATGCCCAATTCCCGATTAATGGTATATGAGGTTTTGCAGTGCTGATCTTACAATATGTCTGTTCCCTCAGGTGTTAGTCATGGGAGGATATGGAGATCCTGCATGTCATTCAGTATGACCCTCGGCAACCCAATGTTTCCCTTTTCGGATGACAGTGGTTGGATTTCGACCAGCGCAATGGGCGATATCACGGAAAGATAATCCACATTCTCGATTGACAACGATCCTAGCTCTATCGAATTCTGACAATTGCTGATAAGCATTTCTTTTTATTCGAGGAATGACACAATACTCTGAGCAAATTCCTACCTTACAAAGCGCTTTCCGAATGAGAAATCCACTACACAACTTTTCTTTTATGCGGTACTTCAGACGTCGCTTCTCCCTCCAGCGTTGTCTAAATGTGCTGAAATTCTAATCATTTGCATATTCTAACCTTTTCTTTCTTTCATTTGATTTTGACTTTCGTCAGATAATTATTTCCTGGTGTCACAATTTTAATGGCCAGCAGTGTAGAGGCTTGCCAATGTGTATGGAGGACTTGGCATTCAATATCAAGGATGCCAGATTTTTCTCGTGCACGTGGAGCCTAATGGTATTTGATCAAAGAGGTTCTCAACAAATTCAAATGATTTCTCTTTAGTTAGGATAAGTTGGTAGAAGCAATATTGAATTTTAATTGTAAACATTGCTAAAAAACACTTATGAACGATGCTGTAAGAAGTTAGCTGTAGAAGTGTTGTAGTTTACATTTCCTTCCATATCTATTTTTTGTGTTCTTGTCTTAATCAGTTTCTTGAACCGATACAATGGAACCTTTTGCTGGAGTGTGCCCAACTACCCCTTAAAGTCTGAACCATGAAATCAGAAAATCCTTCACATGTACTATCTTAAGTGTAACATCTTAATTTAAATAATACGGAGTACGCATAAACAAGATCAATTTTAATCACTTATGTTTGAATTTAAAACCTTATTATGTATTAAAATATATTTAAAAATATTAAAACATTCAATATAACTTATATTTAGGCATACACTTAATGTCTCCTTTGTTTCAAATCATAGTAGTACTGGGAAAGTCTTTTTTTTTTTTTTTTTTTATCTTAAGATCAAGCCAGTTATTACTTAAAGAAAACATAGTTCAAAGCAAGTTTTAAAGACTGATAACTATATATAAGAGTCAAAATTATACATTGTTACAGTTTTATTTCATTAATAGATATATAAATATAAAGACATATATGTATGTATAGATAAAATCTAATCCAAATAATTGGTATAGTAGAATAAGGAATTATATATAACGCCTTTACACGTAATTGGCTTGACATCAGAATTCAGAAATTTTGTCTGTAAGAGATAGCATTTTATCCAAAACAAATTTAAGAATAGTTTATGATAAACTACCTTTTCCAAACTTGCATCTTCTTCCGGCAAAGTAAATGGAAACATTTGATTTAATGTCACTTCATATTTTCGGCAAGTCTACAAATGACTTGTCTAATCAATGGAGGACTTTTGGTGCGGCAGTTGCAACTAGAAACGGTCATGAAAGTGAAAAAACACTAATTTTGAATTAAATAACTTACTTCTTATATCACACAATTTAAATACTGAATATAATCGATAGAAAGATTTCCAGCTTTAAAGATAGCGTGCAAGTACCAAACAATGGTCCAAAAAGGAACTGAATGTGCAACATAAAGAGTGCGATAAACGTAGACGCCTAACCCGACAGGCCACCGATTGTTGACAGTACGCAAGCGATCTCGGGTGACATTTGCATATTGCCACATTGAAACATTTCCCTTAATAGGCGTTAATCTCTGAGGATCAAAATGAACAATTTGAGCCATCTCGTATCAAAATCGGTGTCCCTTACCAAAACACTCTCCTTGTTGGCGTTTTTGCACACAATTCAATGACTATCTCATATATATATATATATATATATATATATATATATATATATATATATAAAGAAAGTTACAAAAAAACCTGAGTAAAACAGCTCTGTGAACAAAAATATCAGTACTAGAAATTTTTATTAGGTAGTTAAAGCTACGGGAACATAAAAAAGAATTCGAAATAGATTGTGAAAAGTTATTTCCCCTTCCTTCTCTGAAATTTCATGACAAAGAAATGAAGTGTCTGAAATTAATCCAGCGTGACCTATATGGACATGAAAATTCCGCTGCCTAGTTTTTTTCTTCCGGGGAAGATTTCCCTGTAAAGTAGGGCATCTATATTATCCAGCTGATACCCTTCCCCCTGGAAAGAAATTATAATTAAAATTGAATAGGTCAAGCCTTTTGCTTTAGCTAGGATTATTATTTGTGCAACCATTTTATCCTAAAAACATTTGTTAACAACTTCTGAAAGGCCATGATGTTAATATCAGTTACAATGTAGTATCAGTATCATAAACTCTTAATAACTGAATCTTCCCTCGAGTTCTAAAAACCTGGATAATTTTTCAAAATAAGAAAGAACCTGGAATAATAAAAAGTGATATTTAAGAACTTACTCTTTCTCCGAATTTCTATGATCCAAAATCCAAAGCTACTGAGTATTTCAAAATAATAGACCTTTCTTTCTCCAATTCTCATTCAAAGAATGTCTGTGTGTTTTGGAAATATTGTGAAAGATATATAAACAAAAGAAAACCAAGTAAAAAGAAAAGGAACTTATAATTCATAATTAGAAAAGAGTGTTTGATCAGACGAAAAGCGTTAAATAGCAATTAGGAGGTGCCCTTCTATTAATAATGCAAATAAATATATTAAATGAAGATAAGATTTTTTAAAAGTATTTTTTCCGTATGATATTGTCATTTGTGGCATTTTTACCCTTAAAAAGTAATCTATGAATATTTAATCTTTTTTAATTGATTGCTTCTTATTCTCATTTTCTCTGTTAAATATATATTTCCTTCTGAAATGTCTGAAAAACTTTTATTCTACGGATATTTAGTTGGTTAGGGGTAATTTTAGAAAAAATTTATTCTCCTCAGTACATTATGTTTCATTTTTGCTTGCCTCGCAACTCCTTCCATCTTTCAACTCCTGATGTTGGTGCAATGTATCCCATCATCCTTTGCGTCACACAATGATCTGTGTGAATTGTTTGTGTTTATAAAAGTAATGTTAACAGTGTAGGGCACTGTTCATCTCTAATGTGAAAAGATACTTGTTACTTTAGTCATGTTAATTCGTAAATTTATATTTTTCTGATTTTATGAATGAATTGCTTTAGGTAAGTGCGATATTATACTAAAATATATACTAAGTTGTAATTCCGAATGCGCATTGCCCACAATCAGTAAAATGATTAAATTATAGTATCATTATATGTTGTAATTTATTTTTTATTCTATTTACCATGACATTTGTCTTCAAAATTCAATTTGATGAACTGTCGTCATTAATTTTTGACTATTCTTATTAACAATTTCATTTGTAAACGTATCTGGTGGGCTGTCAGAATAATCTGTAGAACTTTCGTTTTCGCTGAGCTACAAACATATAATTTCTCTTTTACTTTAAAAGCGTTCTTATTAAATAACCAATTTATTGAGACAGGTAAAAGCTGATTGCTTATAGGCGTGACATTGCAGTTAATTAAGAATAAATATCTAATTGTCCATTTTTCCTGCAAATCCGGAGTTAAATTAGTGGGCAAGGTTTTAACTTAGAGACGTTAAACTAATTGAATATTGTATTGAAAGATATATCTTGGTGTTGAAAGATTAGTGGCATTACATATTCATTTAATGTGATTGCCAAATTCATAAGTTTTATCATAATAGTTGGTCACTTATGTGTCATCTTTTGTTTTGGATAATATTTTGTTTTATACTTTTCAAAATGTTAACTACATATTGACTATTTCTTTAAATCTAGATGTTCATCATTTCCTTGTTAATAAATATTACACAGTAAAAAATATTGATCATTTTGAATTATATTAATTCATGTGTGCTTTATACATTAATGGGAACTGTAGAAATGAATTAACAGAATGACTTCAACACACTGTCATTTTCTCACTTTAGTAAATTTGATGGTGTGTGTTATATATGCTAATGATAAGTTAGTGGTTCTAATTATAACAAAATATTTTTTATTTACTGAAAATAGCAAATTATTGACTTTCTTGGTCATTTGCTTTCTTATAAATCTGTAAAAAGCTCTGTCTTTAACCTAACAAAAGCTATGATGTGCTTGCCAGATTTTACTTAGTAAGAAATCTGTTTAATTGAAATAACATTGTTATCCTTATCAAAAACTCAATAATATGAAGTTACTGAAAGGAACTATTAAGGTTTTTTATTTTCTATTGTGTTATTTTTCATTGTGAGAATCTTTGGTTGTGTTTGCTTGCCATTAAATATATGAAAACTACAATAAATTTTAACTTTAACTCGTACTTAAGATAACTTTATTTGTTTATTTCTTTTAAGTGTCATCTAAATCATGTCTTAAAATATTAATGGTTTAAAAGCTATTCACTTAGTCATATTTTTATCACAGCTTGAGCTGATTAAATATTAGCTTATAATGTAATTATTGTATTGATTTTCTTATTAAACTTAATTTTGTAACTTAAGAAGAATTCCCCAGTTAAGTAAACGTACCATTATGTAATTATTTGTGAAAATATTTTTAAATTGTATCTTTGTTAAAATTTTAATGATCATGAGAATAATTTTTACATTGTTAAATATAAATTAATATATGGTTAACTGATTAAAATTGACCTGTGAATGAATAATTTTTGTCAAAACTATGTTACATTGAAAAACTTAATTTAATAGTTGTCCATTCTTAGGTATCTACTTGTTACAAAGTCTTTTGTTCTATTAAATAAAATTTTTTAAAAATTATATACAATTACATTGATGCTTAATTTAAATAGATTCTTCCCAACTAAAGTAACTTTGACAAAATTTTAAATAGATATATTGAAATTACTTTGAGATAATACAATTGGAGTTCTGTCATAAGTTTAGGCTTTTTGTAATTTTAACACTAAAACTATAGTAAAAAATTGCTTTGAATTATCAACTGTGTTATGAAATTGTTTTTTTAAAATTTCTGTGTGAATCCAGTTTTATTATATAAATCATAATAATTGAAACGTAAGGTTTGGTATTTTATCTTTAGTTATGGTATTGAAAGTTGTTTAGTTAAAAAATCCATTATAATTCATAATTTTTTCTTTATCTGATGGGTCTTCTTAAATTATTAAGTTTTTATTTTTTGTTTTGAAATTGTTTACTGATGCTATTAATAATACTCATGTCAATTTTGTATCCTTTATTTTTTATTTGACCAAATGTGTTATTTAATTGTATATCCTTTCATAGAATTTAATTATCACTAAACTAATTTTAAAAAAATATATGTACAAAATATGTAATTTTAAACATTGTTTTAACCTATATTATTCATATTCATTTTCATCTTTCATAAAAAAAAAAAAAAAAAATATCTTAAAAGGGAAATTAGGTTAAAGTGAAGTATTGAATGCTTCTGGGTGATATTGCAGAAAACTTTGCAAGTTAGAAAATACATAACTAAAGTAGTGATACATAAAAAATAAACAATTAACCAAAAACAAAACAGTTGTGATGTAGAAAATGGCAAATTTAAATGCTATTAGATGAAAATGTTAAGATTATTGTAATTTCATTGAACAAATAACATACAATTTAACTATAAATATACACTTCCGGCCATTAAAATTGTAACACCAGGAAGGAATGATCTAACAAACATTAAAATCACATGAAAGGAAGAAGGGGTTGGGATATGCAAATGTTTAGTATTTCGGCACTTTTAGACGACAGAGGAGGGAGAAGCGACATGTTAAGCACTGCATTGAAGAAAGGTTGTGTAGTGGATTTATCATTCAGAAAGCACTTCATCAGGACGAAGTTTGTTCAGAATATCATGTTTTGCCTCAGAATTTGATAAAAGCAGGATTGTTACTTAATTAGAGTGTGGATTATCATTCCATGATATTGCCTTACGCACTGATCAAAATCCAACCGCTGTCACGCAATTATGGAATCAATGTGTTGCTGAAGGTCATACTGAATGGCATGTAGGATTTCCATGTCCTCCCATGACTAACACCTGAGGGGACAGATATATTGTGAGATCAGCACTGCAAAACCTCATGGACAGTTAATCGGGAATTGGGCATGTTTGCAGCATGCCCAGTATCCATTTGTACGGTTTGACAACGTTTGCAGCAGCGTGAACTGTCAACACAGCAACCGTACTTTGGCTTCCCTAGACCATGCAACATAGAGAGAGATGGCGACTGGTGTGATAAACTACAAAGTTGGATATATGAGTGGCACAATGTAGTCTTTTCAAGCAAGTTCCAGTTCTACATGCAGTATGGCTGCTGTAGACTAGTGGTCATGGCTTCAGATTCGTGATCGACGGTTTTCATTTGTTGCAGGTTTGATCCTTGGCCATTAAAGACCTGCTGTGCGGCTGAGGCTGATGCACATTAAATCTGTCAGGGCCCGAAGTCCTCCCGTTGATGTGGTGTGGAAATTAGGAGAGAGGGGTGCCAGTTCAGATGTCATCCTTGTCACTTTACCTTAGTTCAAAATTACGAGGTCCGTCGCCAATAGCCCTCATGTTGCTTCTTGTGCGACGTTAATAGAAACTAAACTAAACTCTGCATGCAGTATTCTGATGGCCGTATGCGTGTCTGGAAGCTCTTAGGAGACATCTCATTGTTTGCTTGCATTCAGTATCAGCACCTGGTGTGATGATTTGGACAGCCATTTGGTACACAATGGTTTTAATTTGAATGCAGATCAGCACATTTTTGACATCTTATGACCAATATTTGTGCCCTATCTTTGAGGCCTGCCAAACGCCATTTTCCAACAAGATAATCCAAGACCACATGCTGCACATCTTGTTTGGATCATCCTCGATACACATGGTATTCGATTGTTGTCCTAGCCTGCACGGTCTCCAGATCTGTCATCCATTGAAAACATCTGGTCATGGGTTGCTGAGAGACTGTCCCATCTCCCCTCACCAGCTAATATGATGAATAGTTGATGGAGTGGGGCATAAACTTGAAGCAGCATGGAATTAATTGTCCGTTTCTGTCATCCAAGCAGAGTTAGACTCAATGTCTAACCCGGTAAAGGCTATTTTAGCTGCCAGGGGTGACAGCTATTTCCACTAATTTTGCACCCCTGTAAGTCCCCAAACTTGCTTGCAAATTTAATCCTTTTGTGTTAATGCCTTACTGTTTACATTAAATAAATATCGTTTTTGTATTTGCTTTCTTCATGGTGTTGTAATTTTAATGGCCAGCAATGTAATTATAAATCATATTATATTTAATTGTAAATATGACATTAATTTTTTACATTTATCATTTATAATTTGTAATAAATATTTTAATTTATTTATTATTATGGAATATAAAGGATGAAATGGTAAAATTGCTTACACTTGGCCAACACAGTTGGTGTGATTTTAAAAGTTGCCAACTTGGCAATTTTTGAAACAGCACCAATCACTTAACTGTGCTGAGCACTAAATGATAGAATATGAATTTTACTTACATATTTTGCCAATAGATCTGATAAAGTTTTAAAAACTTCAAAATAATCATTTTCACAAATTTAAATTTCCCTTTCACAAGTAATAAATTAATGCAAGACCTGTTATTGCTTTGATGTCATTTTCTGACAAATCAAACTTCATTCACTTTATAACTATATATTCCCATAAAATAAATCCATCTGTTTATTAAACCATATCAAATTGAATTTTAAAAATGTTCTTTAATCCTCTATATTAATGAAAAAAAAATTGAGGATTTTAGTACGAATTTTAATTACACTAGCTTGATGTTTTGATTGTATTGTTCTCTTCAAATTCCCCCGAAACGTTCAAAAATAAATTTAATGAAGTACACAATCAAAATAAAAAAAAATTACATTTTGTAATTTAATGAAAGAAGCCTCTCAGAAACTTAAACAAAAAGTACTTGCCTTAAAATGGCACATTAGAACCCTGAAAAGACAAATGAAAAAGTACAAAAAAGGTTTGGTTAGCCTGTTTTGCCAGTGAATCTAAGAAATATTTTAGGAACTTAATCATTATCATTTTCACAAATTTATATGCATCTAATTTTCTACCAAATATTCCAGATCCAAGTTTCTAGGTTTTATAGAACATATTGTGCAAATCTCTGTCTTTCTGAAAGATACCTTTCTTTTAACAACACAATTAATAAGATAAAACGTAAAAATTATCGGAAAAAAATGCACATCACATTTAATTGCCCATGTCATTATCTTAAATGGCAAAAATGTCAAACTTGCTCTTGGTGCTAGTGCAAAAAAAAAGGGGGGGGTTACAAAATCTAAACGTGCTATAACCCTGAAACCAAGGGTAAGCACTTAAAAATTAAAACAGAACTAAAAAATTGTTAGGGTTGCCATATTCGGCAATTTATCTCCAACAGATATTTCTATCACCAAGGGTCTGGACTAAAACCACATTCCATTTTGATTTATTGGTTTTATTAATGTCACACTTGAAGAAACGTGAGGACTATTAGCAACAGACCTTGTAATTTATAACCTTGGTCAAGTGATGAGAATGATACCCTCTTCATTCAGTGTCCTCTCTCCTGACTTCCTCACCTAGGAGAGGACTTTGAGCCTTGACAGATTTAATGTTCATCAACCCTGGCTACACAGCAGGTCTTCAGTGGCATCATATGATTTACATGAAAAGCATAAAGTTCTTAATTCACACAACATATAGTATCATACAATACAATTTACACAACATATAGTATCATACAATACAATTTACACAAAAAAACTATCCCAACGAACCATAAATGGTAAGAAAAAATGGTTGAAAAACTAAAACAACAATTTGATGCCTTTTTTAATAAATTATCTGCTGTTTTACAAATATCGTTTGCAGCATGTAACAAATAGTAATAAAGAACTGAAAATGTGTGACCTATATCATAGATGTTTCCCACAAGAAATGTTATCAGAGTTACCAAAAACTCTTAATTTGCCAGATTAAAATCATTATTTTGCCAAAAAATCATCAGTCACCAATTCATCCCTGATACTTTACTTAAATCTGAACATTTTTATTAATTTTAAAAATTGAGTTCTTACAAATCAACTTTAAAAATTAAGTTAACTTGTTTTAAAAAACTACCAAAATATTTCAAAATTTGAAATTAAATTTTATTCATTTCATTTACTAATGTTGATGTTCTGTATATAAAATTGTTGACAAAGATGTTATCTATAATTGCCCAAATCTTATGTTATTAGTAGTTTTGATTCTAAGCATCTTTTGTAGAATTTGTGTCCATAAATCTGAAATGAAAGTTATTTGTTTGCTGTTGCATTTATGCATTAAATATATGTTAATTCATTAAATATATGGTAATTGATAGTTAAAATAATTTTCAGTTTTACTCTGTAAAAAAAAGGCATGTGAGTGTTTTTAATATTTTAAGTGGGAAAAGTCATCTCTCTCTGTGTGTATATATATTTATGTTGAATGAAATTATATGTTATAAACCAAATCACATAATTGTTGAATAGTGTTTAGTAGAATAATAATTTATATCTTGATTTGTTTTGTTATAACTTGTTGATAATTTATATGATTATATGGTTCTGCAATTAGATATTGCAAGAATTTAGAAAATAAATTTAAGACTTGTACATCGCTGGCACAAATACTTGTTTTCGAATTTTTAAATGATTCAGTTCACATATTAATTTATTTTTACATTTTTTTATTAAAATTTTTTTTTAATCTAAAGATAGCTGTATAATTTTCTTTGCACAAACATGTTGTTAGACTTTGAAAATAAATTTTTTTTTCCTTATGTTTCATATTTATAAAAGTGAAAACTCTGTTCTGAAATTTTTATTATCTGATTAAAGACCATTTTGTACCCTTTTCCATTTCCAAATAAGTTAGACCTAATACCTTTTTTGGTCCTTTCCAAGCTATTTAAAATAGTTGAATCCTTTTGAATAGGAAATTTGCCTGTTTAACTGTATGGTTTTTATAAATTTTGTGATCTTCCGCTTTATTTATATTTTTGATTAACCTTACAGAAAAAATTTTTTGATTAACTCGTCACTACAGAAACCGTCTCTTTAAATTAGATTTTACTGAAGAAATTCTCTATTTTCTAGGGGCTGGGGGGAGTAGAGAAAAACTTCATTAAAATTAGCATGTCAAAATTAACAAATTATTCATTTAATTTTGAAATTTCAAGATAATTAATTTAGAAAGAGGGATGTTTATATATTAATTTCAAATTTCACAGAGTATGCTGTTACACCCGATAGTGTGTTAGTGGAAACAGACCCCAACCATGGCAAATGATATTGTTTAAATGTGTTTTTCATGTGTATGTCAATTGTAATCTTTCTTTTGGATCATTTGTATTAAATAAGTTAATTGTTATATTAACTTTTCTCATTATAAATATTAGAACTAATCTAATCAACATGTTGAATTTTTTTAATGACAGTCTTTGTAGTGAGTTTTCTTTTTCTACCTCTACAATGAAATAAAACTTTATAGAAGAGACAAATTTCTATTTTTCTTTATTTCTTTTGTTTGTTAGTTGAATATGATAATTTTATTTTGATATATTGAGCTTCATTTTTTCTTTGGAGTAATAATTCTGTATTCTGGTTATCTGATTAAAGAAAATTCTTATGTGCATGTTGCTTTACTTAATTACTACTAAGATTTTGTTACCAAGAAGAAATATTTTATAGTAATTTCATTTTATATTGTTTCTTTAAATTTTTATGTATGTTAAAAAGCAAAATTAATCTTGCCCTTCATTAATTGTAAATATTCTATTTGTTTGGACAAAGTTCATGGGTAAAAATAAGATCAAAATTCACTGCTTGAAAGGTATAATAAAGCATATTTTTGGCCTGATATGAAGACTATGGATAGCCCTTAAAGTTAAAAGCTTTTATGTTTTATTCCCTGACTTAGTCTGTATGCCAAATGTAAAAAGGGCTGTGTCACAAAAAGTAAAATTTTACAGGAGAGCAGTTAAAAAAGTTTTGTATGCTTGTTTCTTTACTTATAGCTTGCTTGTTTGTGAATATTTTTCAATAAACCCTTCTATTTTTTATTCTTTGGTCTACTGACTTTTAAATTATAATACTGTATGTTTTAAGTCTTGGTACTTTTTTTAAAACTGTTACTATTAACTATTTTTTTAAAAAAAAAAAATTTCCAATACTGTCCTTTGCCTCTGGCATTCAAATATTTTGGATGAAAGAAACAAATAGAACATAAAAAGTGTTCGAAGATTTACTTTTTAATATTTTCTGTAAGTTTATATTTAGGAAGTTTCTGAATTTTATTCAAGCTTGTAACATTAAGAACATAAAAATCACATACTTCTTAAGTTTTTTTTTTTCCTTCTTCATTATTTCATTCTCGGTACTTTTATCAGTGTGAAATTTTATAGAGAAATATTAATGTTAATCAGAATATTAAGGTATGTCATTTTGTTATGCTGGCATGAACAAAAGTATTTGAGGAAAAAGAATAGTGGAAATCGTATTATTTGTTGTTCCTACCAAATATGGAAGCTTGTTTTGAATATAAAAATCTGAATATGGAAACATGTCGTAGTCAGAAACATTTATATTTGACTTTTTGCTTTGTCGTAATTATTTTTAAATTAACATTTGTATTCCACATATCTCTAAATATGATGAAAGAAATTAGATCATACTTATATATATATATATATATTCACTGACATACAATCGGGGATAAATTGTTATTTACATCTCTGTGTTTGCTTATGTGTGTGAAATTTTGGAGTAGTTTTATTTAAATTCCTTTATTCTTAATTGTTTCAGCTCTTGTAAAATTAGAAATTCTTCTATATCAATACTGCTAAAAGAGAATGTGAAATCCAATCAAGCTAGTTAATTTTAAAAATATCTTCTAATCATTTAATAAAGTTATAATTGAGAATGGCAAGATACTTACAGTAGATCAAGTTATCATATTTTTCTAATCTTTATGAATTTTTAAGTTAATCAATTCTGGAAAAACAGTCTATTGGACAAATTTCCTGTGTTCCTAAATTTCTTTTGAACAGAAGTTTTGCAACAAATATGGAAATAACATTTTTTGTTTATTTAGTGTCCTCATTTACAATTAAGGCTGCTATCACCTGCCTCAATCATTTCAAAGTATATTAGATGTTCATACTGTCCATACACACATTGAGTATCAGTGTACTAGAGTATAATTATAGTGTTTTTTAAAACGTTTTTCTGAATTTCACTTGGTGTGTGTGTGAGTGTGTGTCATCAAATTTTCGATCATTAATTTACCCAACTTCCCATCAATCTAGAGCTTTGAAATTTTGGAAATCATTCGTACTCGCCTAACAATGTAATATTTAGACATTTGCGACAAGTTTTAACTAATATTTCAATAATTTTAATAAGTCAAAATATTCTTTCCCCTCGGCGCTTTTAGGATTGAGGGAAAAATTTCTTTCCCCCTCTGGGAACACCGGGAACTCCCCACACGCCACATGAGGTATCATAAAACTCACAAAGGAGAGATAGTTAGGTTTGCTGACTTTCAGTCAGTAATCATTCGCAAGAAAGAAAGATTCCAATATTTGGCTCCGTGTCTAATCACAATTTTTTCTGAATTCTGGTTCCCATTTTTTTTAATAGAATGACTTACAAACTTTCATATGTATGTTTTGATGTTATGAGTATTATAAATTTTTTAATACACTCATAAATGTCTCTTTTTAAGTAAATTTTAAAGTTAAAAATAACTAACAGTTTTAACTAACATTTCAATAATTTACTTTAATAAACTTTGCCGCCATATAGAAACGTTGTTTTTAACGTTAGTTTTTATATCAAATTTTAAAATATTCTATTATTATATAACTTAATAAAATATTCTATTATTATATAACTTAATAGGGGATTTAAATTTTTTCCTTTAATGGTACAAGATTTTGTGTTAGCACCTTCAAATTTAACTAGCTCCTTTTAGTCTGAAACTTGTCTAGAATACATTTTAGTCTGTTAAATTTATTAATGAGTGATATGAATTGTTAGAGGCTGCTAAATAAATGTCATAAGATTTTACAAATGTGTAATTGTTAATGTTTGTTTTGACAGATTTTATGTTCTTCTAAAACTTCAATTTGCAGATAATTTTGTTATATCTAACTTTATGTACTTCATTGTTTGTGTCCTAAGAAATAAATTTAAAAATTTATTATTAAATTATAACTTTTTTCCATTTTTGAAACAATCTTCATTGGAATTTTTCCCTCACAGATCATCCATAATCTTCCAAAATGGTTTGTTTTCATTTCCTCTTTAACACTCATAGTTACATGTATGTGAATAGTAATGATCACCTACCAATAAAAGTTAGTTATATACTGGTGTATTGAGCTAATATATACCTCTTGAGTTTTCGAAAATATTTCGGTTGTTTATAATCAGCAGCATCATGAAAAGTTATCAACTTATTAAGGACTTTATAAATTGGTTGAAATTTTATTTTGGTTATCTTTACAGCTCATAGATACTGTTCTTTTTATAAGTAATGAAAAGCATCTTCTTAGACAGGCCTGGCCATCTCTCGGGTCACATGTGGCCCGCTAGTCGTCGACCTGCTGCCCGCAGAGCTAGGTCATCTGAATAAAGATTTTAACTTTTATTGTACATAAAAGTACCAAAGAACCTCCCACCATTAATTGTTCATATCGTACCCTACTACCATGGGAATATCTCTCTACCTGACTCAACTTTTATCACAAATTTTCTTTAATCTTATTCTGAAACAATTACAAAACTTATTTTAAAAAGTGCTTGGACCATCTGGTGCAATTGGGTGATATGCAATGTATAACTAACCAGCAAAGTATCTGAAAGGGGTGGGTGTGCATTTCTAGACGTAAGGAGAGAATATGGCACACAGAACAGGCAAAATAGCAGTAGCCAGTCTGTCTGCAACAAGCCTAATATATTTGATGCAGAAGTATATTGTTCCTGACAGACTGAGTGCTTCGTGTCTTTTGTTAGCTAAAAATTCACTGCCTGCTCTATGTTCTCTTCAAAAACTGTAGGACAGTTTTTGAATTGTATTTCCTGTAAATGTATTTAATTCAATAAAATGTAATTTCTTTTGATTTATAGCAGAATGTTCTTGATTTCTCTAATGAGGTTCAGGAGGATTCGTTGCTTCTCACGACTCGAAAGGTGAAAGTTGTAGTAGTTTTTTAATGTGAGAATTTAAATCAACATTGAATTCATCATTTCCACGTGCACACACACATATATAATGTGGCCAGCCTTAATAAAACGTTTCCAAATAAAATGTGTTTCCCAAATGACTTGAAAGTCTTTTGGGTTGGATAGGTCTGTTCTAAGAAATGATAAATTTTGAGGAAAAACGAAAAATCATGGTCAATATTTATGTTTATGCTATGGCATTATCTGTTTTCTTTAGCTTTTGTGTACCATAATGTTAGTTTAAACCAGTAGATCAATCAAACAAACCAATTCAATTTTTTGTACAAAAAATAGATTTGCTTAGTAATTAAATGTAACACATATTACACTCAAGCATATTCGTAACCACTCCAAAAATTCACCAATCCTCCTGATTGTTGAAACCAGAAATATGGATAGTCTGAAAGTACTAATTTTTTTTTATTTCCTCATTTGATTTACTTGACAAAACAATTGGCACTAATGGTAAACTGTTTCAAATTTGGTTGCTTATTTGCCATATAAATTAGAATGATCCATGTTAAAGTCAATTACTTATATATAATAAAATGAAGTTTTGAAAAATGAACGAGTTACATATTTTTAATTAGTTTATCTTGTGTGTATCTAGATAATAAAATTTTGATTCAAGATACTGTATAATGAAAATATTTGTGAATTATTATTGGATTGGTAATTTTTCAAGGGTTTTATCATATTCAGTAGATATGTGAAAATAAAAACCATCTGAAAAAATATAAGGTTTTTGTTTCTGTGTAACTGAAGTATTCCCCCCCCCCTTCTTGTTTATAATGTATAAAAATTTATGTTTTGAAGAATAACTTATTTTTTAAAAGGCTTTCTAAATTGCCATGTTTCTTTGCATAATATTTTAAATTTACTTTAATATCTTAATTTTCTGACTTAATGAATTGTGTATCAAAATTAATTGAAATTTGTCATCTTAATAGAATTAATGAGCATTTTAACTCAAATACTTAACAATATTTACTAAAAATTTATTAGATTTATAGTAAGATTTCAGATGACCACAAATGTGTATTGAGAATCATTTTTTAAATTTATTAAAAGCATGTAACTATTAATTTTTTGCAACAAAGTGAAAAAATGAAATAACCTCTTTGTGACACATTTGATTTTATATAGAAAAGATCATGCTCATGATAAATTTAAGTGTGGCAGATTATCAGGAAGCAAGCCACATCTTAATATGGTTTTCAGAAATAATCTTTCATGTTCATTTGTGAAAATTTATTTAAATTTCTTCAATTGAAATCTGTGGTGTAAAATTTTATATATTTTTCGAGTTTTATTGTTTGTACCTTCTGCTCATATAATATAGATTCTCTTAAATTTTAATACTCACAAGGTTTGTTTAACTTAAATATTTTACTAGTGCAATTGAAAATGGATAACTTGAACTTATTTAACTTGTTACATGAAGAAAGTAGCCACTCCCTTCCAATGAACTGTAAATATGCAGTATATGGAATTATTTGGACTTTTTAACTTGAAGTTAAAAAAATTGACTTGGTAGGTCAAAATTAGATTTGTGGGGAACTCGCAGTGTGACGTCATTAAACTCAAAGCAATAAAGTCTTTAATTGTGTCATCTAATTCATTGATATATTTGATGCTCTAATTCTCTTGTACTTTGTACATGTGCATTTCTATATGTATTCATTAAATTTTCTAAGTAACACATCTGTACACATTATACTTATGTTTTGGCTCATTGTTTAAAAGAAGTTTATTATTGGTCAGTACTTATTTGGTTGGCTAACAAGTATCTTTATAACATGAATACTCAAATGGAAATTAAAAACTTTAACTCTACATAAAAAATTTGACATTATCAACGCAGTAAAAAGTGGCATGAAGGGAAAAGATGTGGCAGTTCAATACAGATTACCAGCAAGCAGTCTGTCAACAATAATGAAGAATGAAGATGAAATATTGCTAAGATATGAATCAAAGCAATAATTTATCTTGCAAAAATGACAATGTTTTGAAACTAAACGATATCAAACTGTTTCAAAAGTTGTAGACTTTTGATGCCAAAAAAAGGTCTGGAAAATTCTTTTGACATAAGATGAACTTAGAAGCCTTCTGAAGTAAACTTTGAACTAATAAATATTAAATTTGAAGATTATGTGATGGACTAGCTACTACTGGAACACTGACCAATACGGAAATCATTGACATAGTTGATCAAAATTTAGATAGTGATGACAATTATGATAATGATTCATCAAATTGTGAACCGTTAACATCGAATAAACAGGCCAAGCAGCTACGAAAATTACGACAAGCCTACATTGAAAGTTGTTGTAATTGTTGCCACTCACCATTAAGTTTTGTATTTCCTGTTTTTTTAATTCTACTCTTAGCTTATTCCAACTTGGAATCTGGCAACTTCTTTTTAGTTTTGGTTACGGAATTAGAATAAACGGCTTTTTGATGTCATTACGTAAGTTACGCTTTTAATAGTATATATATATATAAGTTTTCATCAATATTATGTACGTATTCTATGCATAATAACTTTCTCTACTGTAAATAGCCTCATTATCTCTGTGTCGTGTTGTGAAAATAAATACATTTGAAACGAAAGGAGAGTTTGCATTGAGTCATAACAAAGGGGCGTCCGCGACAGGACATAATACTCTGCATTACGTTGTGAGATAGAAGTAAATTTATATACGAATTGGATATTACTTCCGATTGCTGAACTGGAAGGTAAATAATTCATGGATCTTTTTCTCACTTATTCTGAGTTGTTTTATTCAAAGTAGTTCATATTTTATTTCATTGTTTATTATTGTAAGTGAACTATTTTCAAATTGAAGATATTTGTGTTGTGTATATATGTTCAGATTCATTCACATTTAAAATAAGTAAAATGACTCAAAAGGCAGAATAAGCAGAGATTGAGGCTAAATTAAGAAATGAAAGAACGAATTTAAGACGTCTTTTTTCTGTATCGGCAAACACGTTCGATGATATTCATCATAAGATTGATAAAGTAAAAGACATTCACGTTCAATATAATAAAGTTGTCGAGAAAGCTGAGCGTTTATTTAAAGTTGATGATGAAATTAAAGAATGTATTATTTTTACTGATGAAGAATATGATACGACGGAATCATACAGAGACAGATTTACTGAAATAAGAGTTGTTTATGAAAAACAATATACACAAGATGAAAGTAGCTCTGTAGTTTCCAGTAAATACTCACAAGACAATTTAAAATTGCCAAAATTACGTATGAAAGAGTATGATCTAATACCTAGAACCTGGGTTGCGTTTTGGGGACAATTTTGTCGTATTGATGAAGATGAGAATATAAGAGAAGAAGATAAGTTTCAATATTTATTATCTTCGTTAAAACCAAAAACAAAGGCTCGTGATATTGTGGAAAATTACCCACCGTCTAAGGACAATTATGCGAAAGTTAAAGAGCATTTGAAGTCCCGATTTGGGAGGAAGGATTTATTGATTGAAGTTTACATTCGAGATTTATTAGCATTAGTCAATAGTAAATCGAATATCAAGTTAAATGATTTGTACGATAAACTTGGTTCATATTTACGTGCATTAGAGACATTAGGTGTGACAACGTCTAATTATGCAGCAATGTTGTATCCAGTTGTTGAATCGTGTCTCCCAACAGAAATCTTAAAAGCATGGGATAGACATAGGCTGAATAGAGAAGACAAAGGAGATGATCCTGTTGTCTCGAAGGATAAAGTCCTAGAAAATCTTATGATTTTTTTACGTCATGAAGTAGAAGGCGAAGAACATCGTTTTCTAGCAGAAACTTCATTTGGCGATGGTATGAAAAGGAAAGAATCTCGTAAACTACCACTAAGAGATGAACCCACTGCTGCTACTCTAATTGCAAATACATCCGTTGGAAGAAATCAGTGTATTTTCTGTGAGCGTGCTCATGCAAGTCAAGACTGCCAGAAAATCTCCAACTTGGCTTATGAGGACAAAAAGGGACAAGTTATGCGCAAGAGATGCTGCCTCGTTTGCCTTAAGCCTGGTCATATGGCAAAAAGGTGCCATAGTTCCGTTAAATGTTTGATTTGTGGACGAAGGCATTATGCTTTACTATGTCCAGATTTACGAAAGGATAAAATTTCCTCGAAGAGTAGAGTAGTTGATGAGGAGCAACATTCTACGGAAACTTTGTTAACAAACCTTCCCTTAGAACGTAAAATTTATCTAAAAACTATCACTGTCAGACTACGACATAAAAATAAAGAAGTCTGTGTTCGCGCATTGATGGGTGATGGTTCCCATCGTTCTTATATTGGAAAGAGTTTAGTTGCAGAGTTGGATCTTTCTCCTTCCGGAACGGAAGTGCTTTCTCAAGGATTGTTTGGAGGCGGAATTTCTCCTTCTATGGAGTATGGGAGATTCACAGTAACGGTTGAAAGTTTGGATCGTAAATATTCGACTTCAATGTCTTTTCTTGATCAACCGAAAATTTGCTCAACTTTACCAAAGATAAGTGATAGAAATTTAATTGCCGAACTTGCTTCTCGAGGGATTAAACTGACTGATGTTGGACAAAATACGCCACCCATAAGAGTTCTTCTGGGAGCAGATGTGCTTGGAAGAATATTAACCGGAAGAATAGAGATACTTACGTCCGGAATATCAGCCATAGAGACTTTATTGGGTTGGACCATTTTAGGATTAGGGAAGAAAAAACAATCTGTTAACATGGTTACACTAGCTCTGCAAAATATCGAGCTTCCAAAGATTTGGGATTTAGAAGTTTTGGAAATTAAAGATCCCATTGAAAGAAAAAATAAGTCAATTCTGGCCGAAGAAACTCTGCTCCATTTCAAGGAAACTGTGAAATTAAAAGATCTACGATATGAAGCAGCATTACCTTGGTTGTCTGGTCACCCACCAATGTACAATATGCATGATGTCGCTGAATCTAGACTACGTTCAGTTACAAAACGTCTAGTGAAAGAAGATATCTAAAAAGATATTATAAAGTTTACGATGATGTTTTGAGACAATGGCAAAGGGAAGGTATAATAGAAGCTATCGCAGAGAATGAAATTTCAAACCCAGGTCATTATCTTCCTCATAGACCAGTCATCAAATCAGCAAGCCTCACTACTAAAGTTCGTCCAGTTTTTGACGCATCCTTCAAACAACCAGGATATGCTTCTCTAAATGAATGTTTAAGTGTTGGACCTAGCCTCTCAGAACAGATTCCTCCTCTTCTCTTAAGATTTCGCACTAATAACTTCGGAGTGATTGCTGACATTAAGCAAGCTTTTTTACAATTAAGTGTCAGACCAGAGGATCGTGATTTTTTGAGATTCTTGTGGTGGGATTCCAAAGATAGTTCAAAATTGGAATTTTTCAGACATTGTAGAGTTGTCTTCGGAGTTGCATCAAGCCCTTTTCTTTTGAATGCTAGCATTCGCCATCACTTGGATTCAACTGAATTCCAAAAGGAGTCTCTTCAACCGACAGTCCAGAAACTTAAACGAGGATTTTGTGTGGACAATTTAACAGTCAGTGTTGAAAACAAAGAAGAATTATTACGGTTCAAGGAACAAACCATGCAAATAATGAATGCAGCGTCCTTTGAATTACGGAGTTGGGCTCACACAGGAATTAAACATCTAGAAAGTCAAAATGTGCTCGGACTTAAATGGGATACCGAGACCGATGAGCTCTACTGTGTTCATCCTGAAGCTGATCTGGGAATAAGTGATACTATTTCTAAGAGGAAATTACTTTCAATTGTAAATAGTATATATGATCCTATTGGTTTCACCTCACCTGCGACTTTATTACCAAAATTATTGTTGCAAGAAGCCTTGCGTAATAAATTGGACTGGGACGAGGAGTTACCACCTGATATGCAAAAACGATATCAACGATGGGCTAAACATTTAGATCTTATTGAAAGATGTAGAATTCCTCGCAAGCTATTTTATGGAAGTTTCGAAAAGGCTACCTTGCCCATATTTACGGATGCTTCTGCTCATGGGTATGCGTGTTGTGCTTTTTTACGGTGTGAAGATGAGGGAGAAGTGAAAATCTCATTGGTTTCCGCAAAGGCTAGAGTAGCACCTGTATCGAGACCTACAATTCCCCGGTTGGAACTATTAGGAGCAGCCATTGGAGCTAGAATTGCTTCAACAATTAAAGAAGCGCTTGACTTATCTTTGGAAACATATTTTTGGACGGATTCTATGGTAGTTCTGGGATGGATTACTAACTCAGAACCATGGAAAACATTTGTGGGTAACAGAGTAAAAGAAATACGAGAACTCACAAATGTTGAAGATTGGAGATTTGTTCCTGGAGATGTCAATCCGGCGGATATACCTTCAAACCATGCGATTGGTTTGAACTTTTATGAAGCCAATGGTGGGAGGGTCCAAAATGGCTCTACGAACCTCCAGAGTTTTGGCCCTATGCTGAAATAACTCTACTAGAAGAGGCATTAGTAGAAATACGAAAGTCTGTTGTTGTAAATCTTAATATCAACACCAAAGAATGTCTTGGAAGTAGATTTTTATACTTTTCCAGTTATCCAAGAATTGTCCGAGTGACAGCTTGGATATTGAGATTTTGTCGGAACATAAGAGTGAATTCAGACAAGCTGACAAAAGAGCTGTCATACGAAGAAATTCAAAGAGCCGAAGAAGCGTTGATCCGATTAATACAATCAGAATGGCCGTCTGATATTCGTGAAAAATATACACAGACAATTCAGTTCTACGAAGAGAATAAGATTTTGAAAGTTCGTTCGAGACTTATACTTGGAGAAGATCCAGAAGATTTTGTACGACCTACAGTTTTACCAGATCATCCAATTGTCAGGAGACTTATTGATTATATTCATCAGAAGCTTCACCATGCTGGTGTGCAAACTTCTCTGTCTCATTTACACGAACGGTTTTGGATTCCTCGAGGCCGTAGGGTAGTCAGAGAAGTTTTGAAAAGATGCATTACATGCAAGAGATATACATCAAAGCTTGTGCTACCAGATAGTCCAGCTCCTCTTCCTGCCGACAGAATAAATCGCGTTGCTGCGTTTCAAGTGACTGGTGCTGATCTAGCAGGTCCCTTATTCTTAAAAGGAGGTCAAAAGGCTTGGATTGTGATATTTACGTGCGCAGTTTATCGTGGTATTCACTTGGAATTAGTAACCTCTCTGTCAACTGAAGCTTTCATGCAAGCTTTAAGAAGATTTTTTGCTCGAAGAGGACGTTGCTCAGTGATGTACACTGATAATGGCAAAAAATTTTTGGGAACATCAAGAGCGTTCAACTCACTCAATTGGCAAGAAATAACAGCTGAATGTGCCATAGAGAAGATCAAATGGCACTTCAATCCTACTGCACTATGGTATGGAGGTTGGTGGGAGAGAATGATACGTACCATCAAACAACTTTTGAGGAAAGTTCTTGGTCGTGCTTCTGTATCTTGCGAAGAAATGCTGACTTTGCTATGTGAGTGTGAGAGCATAGTCAATGGACGCCCACTTACTTATATATATATGATGATCCTAATGAATTGAAGGCTATCAAACCATCAGACTTTATCCAAGACATTAAAGGCACTGAAGTTTTGGACTTGGATATTGTAGACGCTAAGCATTTACGTAAGCGTATACGCTATCTTCAAAATCTACGCTATCAATTACGTCAACGGTTCCAAAAAGAATATTTATCAGAGCTTATTCGGAATCCACAGTTAGCTCCCAAGCGATGTAACTTATCAGTAGGAGATATTGTTCTCGTGGGCTCGGACAATGTTAAACGGTTAAACTGGCCTTTGGGACGCGTCATCGAAATGTTTCAAGGAAAGGACAACATCGAACGAGTCGCCAAATTGCGCGTGTCTAATGGAGAAATTATCCGACCTATTCAGAGAATTTATCCCTTAGAATTGAGCTCTTCTGAGATTTTCGAGGATGTACCTGCAATAGTTAAAAATGCTCCCGATACCTCTTCTAGTGCTAAACAGTGTTCTACTTCAAATGGCCAATCTTTTCAATCTGAAGATCTTCCTAAAGAACAAGAAGAAACTCTGAAGAAAACACGACTTGGTCGTCAAATTGTCCCTCCGAAAAGATTGGACTTATAGACTGAACTTCAACTTTGATTTCAGTACATTTTATATAATCTGTTTAGTATTTTAGTTTATTCATTAGCAATTGTTAATTAAGATTTCTGTAGTATTTACTTGTATTGTATCTAATTTATATTTTGTTTTGTATTGCTTTAAGCAAGTTATGCCCGCAATACAAAAGGTGGGAGGATGCTGCCACTCACCATTAAGTTTTGTATTTCCTGTTTCTTTAATTCTACTCTTAGCTTATTCCAACTTGGAATCTGGCAACTTCTTTTTAGTTTTGGTTACGGAATTGGAATAAACGGCTTTTAGATGTCATTACGTAAGTTACGCTTTTAATAGTATATATATATATATAAGTTTTCATCAATATTATGTACGTATTCTATGCATAATAACTTTCTCTACTGTAAATAGCCTCATTATCTCTGTGTCGTGTTGTGAAAATAAATACATTTGAAACGAAAGGAGAGTTTGCATTGAGTCATAACAGTGATATTGAGGATCATGTTCAGTTAATTGTTTTATCTTGGTGGTCATAGTTGCAGACTTGTGGCTTGCATTTCTTTCATTGTGGGTTTTAGCCCTGATGCCACTAAAGACCCATCATGTAGTGGGGCTGGTGCATGTTAAACCTGTCAGGGTCCTAAGTCTTCCCATTTGTATGGTGGAGAGGGAAGTGCCAACTTGAATGTTGTCCGCATCATTAGGCTGATGTTCAAATTTATGAGGTGCAGTGTCAATATATGTAAACACTCACTCATTGTTCAATCTTGATATAACAATTTTCAAATTCCAAAACTCAAACAAAGATAAAATTCTTTCTATCTTTTTGTAGCTATACAATATTTGTAGCTGTTTAATTGTATGTTATAATTTTCTTAAATGTGATGAATTTATTTCATTATGACTCTAAAATTCAAAAAATAAAATTAGAAATTGTGCCTTTGCAAGTCAAAATTGTGGTGAAACTGTAGTTTAGAGTAACTACTTGGCGAGATTTAAAAAATCGCCAAATTTGGCGATTTTTACGGCGGAGCCTGAACTCCGCGAAGCTGAAAAGTAGGAATTTTTCGACTTACCTAAATTTCAGTGGCGTCTCGATTTTCCGGCGGGTACACAGTAATAACGGTTTTAAAAAACTCCTTGTAGGTTTCATCCTGAATAGAATGATTGTGTCTCCGTCTCCACATGTATTAATCCATGTAAGAATCAAATTCTCCCTCGACAAAGAAACTGGGATTAGAGTAAATGATTGACGGTAAGGTAAAAAATGCAGAAACACAATATCATCCAAGCAGGAGAATTTGATTAAAAAAACGTTTAAGAACGTAAAACGCAAAAGCACGAAAACACAGCAAAATTAATAAACCACTGAACTGCACAACTAGTACACCGGAATAACGGACAAAGAAAATTCTAGGAACTCTGAGAAGTCGGCACTAGACAATGGAAAAGGCCTAACGATTAACCCATGATTGGTTAAGATTAAAAAAATATAGATATTTAGTTTCGCTTTAGAAACGGAGACTTAAATAGGTACTGTATGTGATTGGATAAAAGAAAAAAACATCCGAAACAGCTGCCTGACTGTGAGATTGCGCAGGTGTAATGAATTTTGTAAAAAAGTAATCCAGACAGACGGGGGGGGGGAGATGGAAGACTCTAATTCCGATTAATGTGGTAAATTCGAAAAGGTAGCCCCGGCGAAAGCATAAATAGTGAAAAAAATAGGATCCGAGGATTGTGTAAAGAAAAAAAAACATCAGGTAATCCGGCATCCGTATTCGTGTGGCAAATTCGAAAAGCATAAATAGTTGGAAAAAATAGGATCCGAGGATTGTATAACGAAAAAAAAACATCAGGTGATCCGGCATCCGTATTCGTGTGGCATATTCGAAAAGGTAGCCCTGGCGATTGCAACAAAAGTGAAAAAAAAAAACGATCAGAGAAAGGTATAAATATATGTAAAAAAAAACTTCTTACTGAAAATCCTGTATCATATGCCTTATTCGTAAGGTTGCCACGGCTAAAGCCACTGCTGAGAGAAAGCATGGTAACCACAATTGGCAAAATATCACCAAACAAGTGTAAACAACTTTTGTCGCCAACGGGTAGTTACTCTAAAGTACATTCCAACCAAAATTGTAACCATTATTACATCCTTTGTATCTCAAAATACTTGTTTAGCTGACATCTCATTAACTCGAAGTTTTTAGTGTTTCATTTGAAATTCAGGTTATCAAGTTTCACTGTAATATGAACTAGCACATTCACACATATGGTCTTCTAATGTGTGTGTATGCTTGATAATGATAATTACTATATATTATTTTAGCAGAAAGCATTGACAGCAGTGTTATTCATTATAATCTTCTGGGTGCATATGTCTCGCAATTAATCAACATCAATAAATAGAAGCTATGAATTTGTTATTATTTACAAATTACATGTATGTTATTAAGAATATGTTATTAAAACACCTTTGTTTTTAATACATCTATCTTTAGCTTTTTCATTGGATGAATTAAGGGAAAAAATGTCTTTAAAGATAACCTAAGAAATATAAAGGAGAAAGTGTAAAAGCAGATATTTTTTCATAAAAGAATTCCTAAAATATGTGTGCTTTGGAGATGAATATTTATATATAGGTGGGGGTTTTCTGTAACATAACTTTATTGAAATAGTAACAATCTTATAATAAAATCTAACTGCAAAATATTTTAATTCAAATCACAAAGCCTTTAAAGTGTGTTTTACAAAAGAATTTTTTCTTAATTAGATGCTTATATATATAATAGTTATATACATGTAATAGTTTCTAAAAAAAGAAGGCAAATTACATAAATTTATTTAATATTTTGTACACTTATTTTAATATTAGTATTCTAGCCAGGGTATTGTTGGGTTTTTGTTATAATTCTGATTGGCCTGTATGACAAAAACCTTTGAAATAAAAATGTCAAATAATTTTATACCTAAAATTTTAATCTTATGTGGGGAAAACATAATGTATTCTTGTTTCACATTAGATAATTGATATTGTAGTGCATGGCATAGGGTGCGGGAAGTGCCATTTAGGCATTTAAATGAAGATAAGTTAATGAAAAGTATTTTATTTACTTCTTTTTGGGTTCACAGCACACGAATACATCACAGTAATACTTATAAGAAATACATATGACATTTTCACACACAACACATGTACAACAACAACTGGAGGTTGGGAAGAAGTTTCTCTTTCTCAACGTCACCAGCAGTCCCGTTAAAGTTAGTCATGGTGACTGTTACAATATCATATATTAAAATTATCTTTTTTTGTGTGAGTATCTTTGAATTGATCATGTATAACATTGTTAAATAGCTGAATTTCTGATATTATTTTAAAGAATATAAGCTTAGATTCTTTTTCCAAAAATATATAGAACCCTTTTATATTTTTTGAACTGTATGTACTATTTTTCTTAAGGTGAATTAAAAGATTTAATTGAGTTGGTGGAGGAATTTCCTTCCATGTGAGTGTGCAGAATGGTGAACTGCTCTCAGCAACTGAATGAAATTTCTCCTAGAGTAGTTTTTTCTTGCATGTGGTCTACAATGACAAATTTTAATGGATCATGCTCAAACGATTGTTCTGGCCATGGAGATTGTTATAATGGTGTATGTTTTTGTGAAGTAAGTTTCTTTATTATTCTTTAATGTTTTTTTAAAATTAAGGTTTATTTATATTTTTATGTAATTAAGTATAATATATCTACTCTTAGCTTTTTAAATCACAGAAATATATCATTATCGTTTTTCATTGTTTTTGCTTGCACAGATTATAGTATAGTTTGTTTATAGAAATTTACTCAATATCTTAATCGCTACTTATTCTTGTTTTGAAATAGTGATTATATTTAGATTTTCATTGAGAAATGATTTACAGGTCCAGTATAGTGGTGGAACCTGCAGGGATCCAAATTTAAACTATTATATTGCATTTTCGACTATATTCTACATTATCTGTGCTGTGTCATTTATACAGCTGGTAAGAAATTTTAATGACTTTTTTTCTATTTCATAGTTCACTATATCTGTTCTTTCTTAAGAAAAAAAAAATATACTTTTTTTTTATTTCTAGCTGCTATGCATAAAAGCAGAATTCAGTAGAATGAAACCTCATTCAATTCTCAAAGCATTTAACATAACTACACAAAAAACATTGTATATACTGATATGTATGGCTACTGCATTAAGAGGCTATTATTTTTCATCACCTGTAAGTATTCTCATATATTTATAAAATTATAAATGATTTCAAAGTAATATTTTGTTATGCTTTATCTAAATCTCTCTCTTAGAATTTTTAATTTCCAATTCTTATCCTAATGAAATTGCGTGTATTTTAAACAAATACTCTCTTTGCATGAAGTTCTATTTTGAAAATAGATGCAAAGGTATTTAAAAATTTAATATCAGTTAATGTTATAAGCAAGATAGATTGGCTCTGTTGGTTAAAAACCAAAAGAAAGGAGGGAACTAGTTTTTTGCTAAATTTAATATTTGTTACCCTACTTTAAAAGTTAGAAAGTTTTTATTTTATGAGACTACATATTTTTATTTCTGCATATTAGCATTTTTTTTTTTTTATCTTGCAATTATTATGCAAGGAATTTTGCTTTTTTTCTGGAAGAAAAATTTTAATTTTTTTTTTAAATTAAAGATTCAAATTATTTAATATTTTGTAGTTACAATTTTTCTCATTATTTATTGCTCTTTTCTTATTGTGTTAGGCTATTTAGTGCTATGATATGAAGTGTGGAATTTTTTAAGGTGCTAATTATTTCTTTAATAGGAATAAATATTCAATTCATTACACTTTAATTAAGTAGATCATAGCAATTACATTTTATTTATAAGAAAGTGAATTCAATTCAAGTATCATATAAATTTTAAACTGAGCTTGACTATGACAGAAAAGTCATTAAAAATTTTCTTTTACTTCAGTGAAATAGCAGGAGAGGAATGAATAAAATAATTTTTTTAATAAAAATCATTCATTGTATGTAAATAGATGCTGTTACAAAAATACTTTGAATGAAAGGAAATGTTATTTATTGGTTGCTTAAACAGTGTGCAGTGATTTTGTAACAAATATTTTTGTATTTTTCCCATTCAAGCAGCAAATTTCCAAATTAAACAATATTCTTACTTTGCATTTAGTTGACATTTTAATTGATTGATTTCAATATAGTCAATACTGCTTTTGTTAATCAAGTGTACAGTCTGTTACAAAATTATAAGACTACAAAATTTCCTATTTAGTAAATGAAGTTATTTTATTCAAAATCTGAAGCAATTCATGTCAGTTCAGGGAGTTTTCAGTAAAATGCAAAAATGTAATGTAACTGTAACTTAAATATAAAAAATTCAATTAGAAAAATGAAACAGCAATATCCCAAAAAGTGCCAAACATACCTGTTACAAAATTATGAAACTTCATAGGAGAAAGTTAAGGTTTAAGCAAAGTTAGTGAGATTTTCACCTCCATTTTTATGAATAACTTAAAACACAATTTGGCATCAAGTTTATTAAATATTTAAAAAAAGATAATGTTTCATTTCTCCATAATGAGCATTTCTAATTTATATTCTGAATGATATTGTTTGTTTTAAGGTGCTTGGCTTGGCAAATAGCCCTGTAGGTTTTCTAAAGGTTTGGATCAAGATTGAGGCTTGGGCAAAATATAACAACCCTTTTTAACCAATGTTTTGTTGATTTTAGATGCATGACTAAGCATTATTGTGTTGGAATTTCTTCTTTGTCTTTCTTAGAAGGGGCCTGAAGAGTATCAGACTTCAGTATATAACTTCTATTGATAACTATTGGAGTTCATTTGCCCTTTGTAGATTGCATTTTCCTGTGTATGGAAAAGTCACCCACTCCTTAAAGGAACCGTCTCTCATTTGCCTAATATACAACTCATGATATTCTTATAGTAGTAGTAGTTGTTTGAACTATCTCAGATAAAAAAAAAAATTTGTCCAAAAGTGAAATGTTATTCATGCACTGTTCTAGGTCACGACATTCTTTTCTTCTTTATGGAGTTTCGGCAGTCATGTTTTTCCTTTTAGTTAGTTTCCAAAGATTAACTTAAGTTTGAGTTCAAACTTTGCCACATAGTTACATGAGACACTACCTGCTTTATTTAATTTTTTCTAGTAGAAAATTTTTAATTCCAACTTCTAACTTCACCATACAGTTACATGTAGTCATATTTAGAGCACACATACACCCTCGCTCTGCACATAGTGTACTACGGGTTGCTACATGCAGTCCATTGGTAATCTGTCTTAGCCAGCTTAAAAATTTGCCTATTATTTTAAGCTGATAATTTATTGCTCCCACATCTCTTATTCTGTGTTCCATACAAATATTTTTTACTCAAAACATTGTGAATCCCAGTTTTAAAACAATTGAAAATTTCACTTATTTCATGTTCACAGACTCACCTTTTTCATTGTAAAACCAAACTTTTCATACTTCTACTTCTTATAACTCATTTCCTTGTTGTATTTTACTAATTATCCAAAGAATCAGTTTCTATTCTTATTGTTTGTCTTTTTCCCTTTCCAACCCTTCCAGATAAATTAGGATACAGTTACACTAAGAATTTAAAACAAAAGTCTTTTGCATTATGTTAGAAAAACAAAAGTGCTTATGTAACATTGGGAGCTATGTTTTGTAACACTGTGAGAAGATGCTTCGTATACCATCTTAGAAATTTCCATTAATGTTGCTTTAGTTGAAAAAGGGTTGAATTCCGAGTGGTCTTACAATTTTGTAATTGACTGTATTATGTATAAACATTGATAATCAAAAATTATTCATCTCTCAACATAAATATAAACTAAGTAGATAAATATAATTTTTGTTAAACAATTTTAATTACCAAAAATCTATTTTTAATAAATTATTTTTCCCAAACTAAAACATTTGTTCTAATTTATTATTACCCTTATATTCTTTTTTAAAAATTGGTCACATAGTTGAAATAGCTTTTTAAACAACAGCTTGGATCTCAACCCATTCCCAAAAAAAAAAGACTGCACAAAACTTAATTTTTATAATTAGTTATATTAACATGATGTATAGTTAATGTAAAATGCTATTAAAAGTTGTATACCTTCGACTGTGAATTCTAAAATTCTTTCATCTTTTTTTTTTTTTTTTTTTTTTTTTTTTTTTT
>BMAW01082351.1:44266-55432 GCA_019974015.1 Nephila pilipes
TTTTTTTTTTGTTATTAAATGACTTACAATACTTTTGGATTCACAGTATGAATTGCAACAAAATACTATCTGGCTTCCTCGAGGCTTGACACCTTTACATTGGATAAAAACGGCTGCCATTATTACTGTGATGTGCAGCTCTGTTGCTGGTGCTTGTTTTCTCATTAAAGTTTTTGAAAATGTTGGAATTCGCACATTATCTGGAGGATCTGCTATTCTCATTGTGTATGTCTGCCTCAGGTAAAACAAGTTTTAATTTATTTGCCATTTTATTAAGTGTGTATTTATTTTGCTCTTTCCTTTTTTTTTTTTTTTTTTTTTATTATATGCTGGCGTAAATTCAAATTATGATTTTTAAAATGTAATGGATTAAGTTATAGCATTTTTAAGTTATTTATAAGGGAATATCTGATAAAAGTATTGTATAAATTTTAGCTTATCTGTACTCTTCAGATATTTCTAAGAGGGTGTAAGGGCTTAAAATTCTGCACTGTAGCTGGATTATATATATGAATATAAAGATTCATTTATATTAATATTGCATTTTTTTAAATTTATGTTTATTCAGATTTTAAAAGACTTTTCAAAAACTATTCTTTGTTTTAATATTTAAACCCATTTATACATTGTAAGAGCAGCTGATTACTTTTAACAAGGATAATGTTATCTTCTAGACATCCTATCTTAATTAATCGAAAATTTAACAGAGTAAAGGTTTCTTTATACAATCCAGCGATTTTGAGTAATTTGTTCCATACCTTTTTATGTAACATAATCATTAAGAAATGGAATGTGGGTAAGATACAAAATTGTTGTACCATGAAGAAATGCAAATCTGAAGATCTATAACGAATTTCTTGTACATGTTTATATCAGTTTTTGAACATGAAAAAGTATTTAGAATAAGTAAGCAATAAGGAGTGATATAATTTCAGTTTTATTTTTCCAATTTTCCTCTATTTACTTTGATAAAAATTTTAAGATTTATAGGATCTGAAAGGGTTTTTTATTTTAATTTAAATTATAGTGTATTGATTGTAGTATCTTTCGGTATGAACATTGATAAGTGTTTCAGAAATTGCTTCTATTTCTAACTTTTGCATATTTTCATAGGTTGCTAGGCTTCAGTATTTTAAAAGGTTATCAGCGAGCCAAGTTTTCTGCTGTCAAAATTTTGAATCATAATCTCAATAATGGACAAGCTGAAGTTCTTTTGAATCTTCCGCCACCTGTTCAAATCTCAGCTACTTGCCATCTGTCAACCAATACATGAAATAATGTATAATTGTTTGATAAAATATTACTTGTTCTACATACATCATGCTTTCTCATAATCATATCCATTGAATTTAAATAATGTATCAACGCTCTTAAATTTTTCATGTACAAAAGTATTTAAAAAGAATTAGTTTTATATTATGTAGAAAATTTCTTCTGTATGCTTGTACAAATATTTCTAAGTAAACTGTGGTATGGTTTAAAGAACTTGTTGGCATAATTTTTTTGTTTGTACATATTTTTTAAAAAATTTTAATTTACTAATTATTCATTTGTATTACTTAAAGCTATAAAATTTGTAATGAAACCGAAGATTGTTACATTGGTGATATTTTACAAATGTGTTTGGTTTGAAGTTGTGTATAGTTGTAGTTTTCATATTTTATCTGTTTTAATTTATTTATATTTATTGAATATTTTCCCTTCTAAGAGTTAATGCTTGAATGTTGGAAACAGGAAATATGTATTCTAATTTAGTAAATTAATCTTTGTATCTTTACTCATATTAAGCATCTTTAATACCCATGAACATGTGGCACTTTTTTTTTTTTTATTATTATTATTATTGGTGTTTTGCATATTTTTCAGATATGCAAATATCTTAACTTCTTACAAGTATTATTTGCTAGTTGTTTAAACTTAATTTTTTATTAATTTCAAGTTAATAAATTTTTGATCAAAATAGATATAATTAAAAGATTTGCATGATTTAATGTACCCTAGAATTTGCCATAGAGTTTTTTAACTGTTGAAAGAATTTATTATGCTTTGTATCTGAGTAGTTTTTCATTCTTATGGTAATCTTGATGCCAAATGTATGGTTTTAATGTGCATTCAATTTGTAGTTGTACAGTGTTAACCTAATAGGCCTAGTTGTACTTATTTATTGTGGCACATAGCGTACTTCAAGATCTGTGATGACATGTTGTAACCCTTATAATACAGATGTGCTTGCAACTTTGTCATCAAAAATTTTTAATTTCTTTCACTTAACTAAATCATTTTTACATGTTATGAAAGAAAACTCATAATAAAAGAAAATATTAATTCTTAACTTGGTTACATTTTACATACAACCCATTCATTATACATCAAAGTTAATCTGCTTGTAGTGATCACAAAGTTTTCAAATGATTACATTGGTAACAGAAGAAATGTTGCATGATGGTTTTGCTCATTGCAAAGTCATGAAATATGTATAAAAGAGATGACTATTTTAAAAGTATTTGTAAAGGGACATGTGGAGTAAATATTTTAATGTGGCACATAGTGTATCCGCAATAAGTGAAAAGTATGAAAATAGTATTCTATTTTTATAATTGAGTTTGTGCAAATCCTGAGGTACTTTTGTCTGCAGTGCACAACTAACTTCTTAAACAGAAGACATTTACTCTTGTTTAATGTGATAGATGTAGTTTGATAATTTACAAAAAGTATTTACATGTTAAATATAAGTTGTATTGTTTATTTTCCTGCATTGTCTTGTGAAATAAATGTCAAAGAAAAAAAAATTGACTATCTTGCCTTTGGTTCTTTTTCTTGTATCTCGTTCTTCAGGTTGATTGTTCTTAAATAAGAAATCAATCTTCTGTCCAAAAAATATAAACAACTACTGCAATATTGAAACATGTAATTATGGTTTTGATGGTTTTCATAATTTGGTTTTCTTTTGTTTTTCATTTTCCACTTCTTAAGTATATTCAAATAAACTAGACAATCAAGAATTTTGCTTTAGTCTATTTGTATTTTCATTATATATATGGTGCATTTGTTTTGTTTTTGTACCTGAAGGTCAGGTAAAATATTTTATTTTAAAAGATGTAGATGTTACAAAATTATGTTTAACAAAAAGTTGTATCAATTACTTTATTATTTCATTATGTGTGTAGATTTTTATTATGTTTATTGTTAATTTCTAATTTTTTTTAGAAATATAAAATATGCTGGTTTGTCTTCTAAATAAAGCTATTAAATGTAAAGGAATTGTGTAAAATGTTTTATTAAACAAGTAAATTTCAGGATATGAAATATGTAATGTATTTTAAGTAAGAATTATCCATATATAATAGATGACACTACACAGTTCTCACTATAACTTGTTTTAAAAGACACTATACTTTCTCAGAGTTTTGGATGTGGAATTGAATATAATTTATTAACAGCAGTTGTGTAAGATTATATTCATTAGATATTTTTTGCTGGTGAGGTTAGCATTATTCATATTTTTTTGGTTTTAAACTAAGAAGCTGTGAATATATTCTTAAAATTGTATTTGTTTACATATTACTCTAATGAGGAAAGTCAATCTAATTTATCCGTGGGTGATTGAGGATTTCTTTACATTAAGTTGCTATCGTAATATTAATAACAGAAATTGGCACCACAATAAGTAGTGGTTAAGGTAGGGAGTTTCATGGCCGACCATGTTCTAAGATCAGATTTCTTCAAAGATCATCTTATGGAATGGTAAAATTCAGATTAAACTTGGTCTTCATGCTGTATGATGTGGATGTTAAGGGAGAGGATATCAATATGTACTAATCGGTTGACTTGGTTCAAAATTATAAATTGTCAATGAATATAGTTCTCAAAATAAGCATCTCTATAAGAGAAAGAAAGATCTGCACTTACTGTTATATAATTGATCTGAGATATAATGTAAATATTCCTGACATTCATTTACCTGTATATCGGTCATTTATGAGTGGCTAAATCTGTCCTTAAGAGGTTTTTTTTCCCTTTGAGGAAAAAAGATATGTCTTTTAAGGAACAATACTAGTCTTGCAAGATAACGAGGTTGTAATTCATAAAATGTCTGCTTTTTAACAATCTTTTAATCAAACATTGATTCAAATGCTTAGTGCAGGTTCATAAAAAAGAAATTGTGATAGTATAAAAATCTGTTAAAACAATTATAAGTTGGAGTTTGGTAAAAGATTTTTTTTTATTCGAAAAGTTTTCTAATCCATATATATAAAAATAAAAGGAATTTTGCAAACAGCCCTATGACAATTCACGAATTCTGAACATTATGCATTCATTTTTTAATCAATAAAATACAACACTGAAATGTATACTGAAAATTATCAAACTTTTAGAAACCTGTAGAATATTTTTTGTTAAATGAAATAAATTGTATAATTAGTTTAACAATATTAAAGATAGTTTTCATAAATTGTGAAATGAAAGTGATGCCCTATTGTATGTGGACCAATTTATTTTTGGTGGAGGAAATTATCTCAACACTTAATATTAAGAGTGCTATTTGAGAGACATCTTTATTGAGGTACACTATCTACAAGTTCTTGTCTTACTTTTAAAAAAATATCAACATCTCTTAGTATAAACGATTTTGCCGCACTGAGTGTTCATATTACTCTGGTTGTAACTTACTGCTCCCCGTGACCTTGTCGTCAATCAATTCAAATACAAATTTACATATTACCGAAAAAATTCTGACACAAAAGCACGAAATTATATATCAAAACGAAAAATCATTGAAATAAAATCGTTTACAAGTAATCTGACGATCATTTACAGGAAGTCTGACAAGTTTATAGATTGGTTCCTTGATTTCACTTAGCTGAGGTTTATTTCCGCCTTCTCTAGTGGTCACGGTTTCCGACTCACGGCCGGCGGTTTTCGTCGAGTCGCTGATTCGATCCTTGATGTAGAGTTGAGTAAATAAAAGTTGAGATTTTACAGACGCAAGCTAGTAATTTCTTATAAATTCATATTAGTATTAAATGCTGTTTATATTTACGAAAATTTAGAATTACATCTAGAATATTTGTATTTAAATTTGGACCTGTTTTCAAATAATCGTTGAAAGAAAGATTAAATTTAGATTTTGAACTACTATTTAAAACTCTCTTGTTTCTAAAGCCCCGAGCTCTCGCATTTGAAGCTACTACACAAAAATTCGTTGACATTGTCTTTTTAACTCTTGATTATATCCATCCCGACTTCCTTGTTAAGGGATTCCTAATAATATCTATCGTGTGCACACATGTCATTATTTGATCTAACCTTTCATAAGAACATGCTTCAATCATCTGCCAGAAAACATCTGCTTCTGATAATATTTCAATACTTGTCACACCCGCCGTGTAGCTGGGACTAATGCACGATAGAACAAGTGTCAAAGCACATCACCAATTAATGAACGTTTTACAAAAGTTGCGAATGTGTGTGTGAATGACGAAACGGATAAGTAGCCAAATAACTTATTCCTGTTGTTGTTTCTGGCATTGTTCTCCCGACCTGTGACTGGAGACTCACGCATGCAAGCGGAGTTCATACCAAAGTATGTTTCCCACCATCACCACAGTCTGTAAAAGTAGATGAACAAAGCAACATCGTCAAAACTGTAAATAGCTTCTTTTAGAGTTATGTGTAGATTTGTTTTCTGTGTACCTTGTCATTTTAACATGCAATTAAGATTTACATGCGCTTGTGGATGTTGGTTGATTTTATTAAGAAGTCGCACAAGAAGCTACACGAGAGCTATTGGCGACCGACCTCTCAATTTTGAGTCTCGGTCAAGTGAAGAGGACGCACCTGAGCTAGCAATCCGTCTCCCAACTTCTATAAAACGCCAACGGGAGGACTTTGAACGACAACAAATTTAACGAGCACCTTCTACACGGCGGGTCTTTAGTGGCATCAAGGTTTGAACCTACGACTGGACGAAAACCGCCAGCCAGTCTCGAATCCGTTACTATGACCACTAGACTACTGCAGCCACCATGCGATTGTGGAATAAGACCTTTTAGAAACAGACATGAATAACAAACCAACAGTTTTCCCGAAATGACCCTGAAAATCTGCTAAGTAACCTTTTTACTTATTCTGTATAAGAATTTATAGAGTTGTGCTATTTTTAATATGCATGAAATGTCAGTATGAGTTAATTTTTTCTGTGTCATCTGGCACCCTTGCCGGTATAGCTGACAGCTTATTGGAAACTATTTGATTTGAATGTATTTTATTGAAAAAGAAAGTGTTTTTTAGTTAAGTTTTTATTAATGTTGCATTAGAAGCAATACGAGGGCTATTGGCGACGGACCTCGTAATTTTGAACCTCGGTCAAGTGACGAGGACGACACCTGAGCAGGCACGCCCTCTCCTAACTTCCACACCACGCCAACGGGATGACTTTGGGCCCCGACAGGTTTAACGTGCATCAGCTTCGGCTACACGGCGGGTCTTTAAGCGGCCAAGAATCGAACGCAAGACAGAAAATCGCCGGCCACGAAAAAGGAAGTTTAGTTTGAATTATAATCATATAGGAAGTTAAAATAGCATTATTAAAGGGAAGAACTTGACATTATAAGAGCTGCAGTAAATAATACCATAACAAAATCGGATCATAACCTTCGAAAACAGAAAAATTAAAAGTTAACGAATTAGAGGAAATCTTAGAAACTCTGACAATTAAATTTTACTGTCATAATTGTGTAGACAAAGAATTAGAACAATTATTTAATGAAGCTGAGATTGAGAACGAAATCTGAAGATTATCGTGATAAAATTACTATTTGGAAATTTAGAGCTAATAGGCATTTCCGAGAATTAGCTATAATGTGTAGGGTGTTAACATTGAAAATTTCAATCAAAACACCTTGAAAAATAGTCAAAACGACAAACTAAATGAAAATACCAAAGACAATACAGTACGGATAAAAGTTGCTGGATTAATTCTCTAAATTTTACGGTGATATAAACCAATGGTTGAATTTCTGAAATAATTTCGAATCGGCAGTTTACAAAGATTATTATTTAGATCTAACAGATAAGTTTATTTTTTTGAAAGCCTACAAGAGAGCTTTCAATTTTTTTTTTTTTGAGGCTTCCTTTCAGTATAATCGAGAGATTTTTTATTTCGAATTAGACGTACGATACTGCTATAAAGTTATTAATGGAGCGATTCAGTAGAAAGGATTTATTGATTCAAACCCATATAATTAATACGTTGTAAGGATAGTGTGGCTATTAAATAAGGAGACCTACGCTGTAAAACATTTTATTTTGAATTCATACATATTATCACCTTCAATATACACCCTTTCCACACTATCCTTACAACGCTCCATGCGAATCTTCTATTTTTCGAAACAGTGCTAGAAGTCTTCTGTCAGCTCCTTCAGGACGAGTGCCGCTTTTTCTTTCACTACTTCAACGAGCTCAATTCTTGTTCCTTTTAATGCGAACTTCACCCTAAAAAACAGATAGCAGTTGCATGGCTCAAGATTCGGCGGATGGTCTAACACAGGGATGCTGCACTTGGCTTGAAACCTCTTGACAAACAATGAGTGGAATGAGTCGGAGCATTGTCTTGGTGGAAAGATTTGCTGTACGGATTCTTTGTCGATTCCTACAGTCTCAGCAATCGCATGAATACTTAACCGACGTTCAGATCGAACCAGATTACCGATTTTTTCGATAGTCTTTCGCTTTTCACGTGGAAGGGTAACCTAGGCGTGAATCATCTTCAACGTCTTTTCGGCCATCTTGAAAACAATTAAACCACATAAAAACACGTGCTCGCGATGAATAATCATTGCCATATACTTTCAACAAATTATAAGTTTCAGTCGCGTTTTTTCCAAGTTTCATGTGAAATTTCACAATTCGCTGCTCACTTATCATTTTTTTCTGGCGAAGCAAACAAACAAAAAAAAAAAAACTTCTAGAAGGCTACGAGTATACGGATTTTTTACTGAAACGAGAGGCACTGCATTCGAAAGAGATGGCTTCACGCTAAACAGCTGTTTAGCACATGCGTACTTCTTCTGTGGCAGCGTCAGTCCCGTTATTTAATGGCCACTCCTCAAAAATTAAATGCTAGGTCTTAGAAGCAGTCAAAATGATATTGTGGCATTTAGAAAATTTTATGACAAAATTTCTACTGAATTAAACATGAAGATTTAACATAGAAAATATTTCAAGCATACCGAGGGCAACTATTTTGAAAGCTTTACCGCAAAAAATTTTAATAGAATTTAAAAAGTTAGAGAACGAAAACTGTTATATAGACATTAACGTATTTCTGAATTTTCTTTCATTTTCGCCGAGGTCATGTGAACGAGCAATATTAATGAGTCGAGTTTTGTTCTTGTGGGCACCGGCCGCACCTTCCGTTTGGGGTTTCATCGCATGAAGAACATCCAAATATTATACGCAATAAATCAGTCAAATGTAAACAATTTTCCGCTGCACAGTTAATTTCTACGTATATGAATAAAACAAATATCAAATAACTGATTTGGGTTTTTTATGACTGATCCATGAGTTCAAGTTTGGAGTGTGATTTTGCTTACAATATATCCATCAAAGATATATTGTTATATGTAGGCAAAGGAAAGATATATTGTTAAGAAAAGGAGCTTGTCTTAAATGTTTAGGAATTAAAAACATATCTCTAAATTTTGTAAGGGTAATATAATATGTTAAACCAAAGTGGTTTATATCGACCCCCGGGGGTCGATGTAGTATAAGCATAATTAGGGATCAATCTGAACTAGGGGGTCGATGAATGAATACCAATACTATTCAATCGCAAATTTATAGACAGCAAAGCAGTATGTACAATTTTCGTTAGGAATGCTATTTGTGTAATTACAATATAGTAAGTAAATTTTTTATAATAAGTTTTAACTTATTTAATTTCTAATACCTGCATGCTTTTTTTTTTTTTTTTTTAAATAATTATTTTATCTTTTTTTTTATAACCATTTAAAGTATGCGCGTTTCGTGATAGGTTTTCATTCTCAGACTTGTGAGAAATGATATTTGCTCCATTTTGTTACAAGATGGCCTGAATTTGAGCAGAACCTCTTAAATCTTGACTGTTTGATAAGCTTTGCGAGGAAAATGATTAACTATCAAACCAATTATTATTACACACCGAAATACGATAGTTGTCAAGAGATGCATGTTTACAAAAGCTTGTTGAATTGTTTAAGCAATGACAGAACTTCTAATTGAAATTAATCCAGCCTTAAGTGAGGAATTGCAAAAAAATAAAAACAATATTTCTTATTTGGCCGATTCAATGATATTCAAACACGTCACCAAGGAAAAGATATTACATTAATTCAAGCACGAACAATTATTTTAAGTTTTCAAGATAAATTAAAACTTGTTTAAGTTTTCATTGTTACGTGAAGATTTTCAATACTTTTGGAATTTACGAAAATTGAACATAACGGATGTAGAAATGGAAATACATACAAATAATCTCCAAAAACTAAGCGATGATTTAAAATTATACTTTGGAGGTATTAAAAATATGGATATCCCAGAATGGTCTATCGTGCCCTTTTCTGCTCAAAAAAATAACAACAATCATTCGCAAGATGAAATTGATTATTAGTTGACCTTGAAGCAAAGATGCTTTTTAATAATTTTAGTAAATTTTGTACGAATATGAATATTACGCAAAAATATCCAAAATTTGTAATACGACATTTCCCTTTTTAATTGCATTTCCCAGCTCATACATGGTTGAATCTGGCTTCAGTCATGTTAATTCTATTTTAACAAAGAAGTGAAACAAATGGAATATGGAGCTCTGAGGCGAAGTAAGACTGAAATGAACAAATTTTGAACCAAATATTGCTAATCTAGCCAAGAGTCATCAAGCACATCCTTCTCATTGATTTATATAAAAATTTGATTTTGTCAAAATTAAAAAAGAAAAAAAAAATGTTTCTTAAATTATTTAATTTATTTAAGAAACAGGCAATTTTTTTTTCTTTTGAAATCATTTTTATAGAGGGGGTCGATAACGGAATTTAAAAAATTTTGGGGGTTGATGATCAAAAATGTTTGGCGGCCTCTGTATTAAACACTGTTCGAGAAAGCATTCGCAGTTAATGTTTTTTGTTAATTAAAAGGAAAAATATGTTAAAGCTATTAGTCCAAAAATTGATGAATCCAGGTCAATGGATAATATTTTGTTCTTGCGAATCAATCTACTTACTTCTAATGAAATTTATTTACAAATCCTTGCTCGCATCTCTAATAAATGATTAAACGATTTTGTGCATATAATTATGGTAGTGGCTCAACTAAGAATCATATTTTGAAATTTGAGGTTGAAAAAATAGGAATAAAAAGTATAGGTATGGACTGTAATTAACAGACTTTTTGGAAGCATGGAAAAAACAGAATGTAGTAATCGTTATAATATACAACTGAGAGTTTAGATTGGGAAAACAATATAGAAATTGAAGTTATAGATTAAAGGAAAATTTGTGCATCTATACCTAAAATAATTAATGTTAATTTTTTACAAGAATTAAAAGAAAAGAAAATATGTTTAAATAATTTAAGTTTGAAATCTCAAAGTTGTTTACATGAAGAAAATGTCAATGTGATACACATATTCTTGGTCCCCATTGTTTCGGGGCAAACACTTACAGGTAAAATTAAACATCTTTCTTGTGGATTAACTGCAGAACAATATATTTTGGGAGGTACCGTGAAGGAAAATTTTTTTAAATGAAACTAAATTAGATATATCACTTTTAGATCTTTCTCTATTCGTAAACGAAGTCAAAATTACTTATTTATGGAGCTTGGATTCTTTGGGTATAAATGATCCTATTGAAAAACAGTCAAGAGGGAAGCTCAAAAGTTAGTACTCAAATATTTCGAAAAAACGATAAGTAGAGAGAGCGAGATAGTAGATATATTCGTATAAAAGCATATTAAGGTTAGATGGATATGCTAACATTCCAGATAACAAATATTTGGAGACAAAAGTGTCAAAAAAATGCTGTAAAGAACCTTAGATTTGTTGATAATCAGAAAAAATATGAACAAGTGTTTTAACGAATAGCAAGAGGAAGAAATTACACACACACACACACATATATATAT